>SCLH01001392.1:326335-341767 GCA_004367855.1 Oikopleura vanhoeffeni
ACAGCTGATATTTTTCTATACTGTCCTAGTTTTTTAAAAATTTTCAAAAGGGATTTGATAATTGGCCTAGATTATAAAACACCTGTATGTCGAAAAAAAAATATATAAATCAACTGTTTTCGGAAAATTTTGACCGAACAGGAAAAAAAAGTCTTCATTATTTTTGGCCAGTGAATCATGGGTAAGATTCGCAACGGCTTGACCACTACATGGCCGAAAAACTTTTTTTTTTGCTCGGAATCGTTTTTTCGGTGGCGAAAACCCCTCGATAACAAATAAATTGTTATTACCGGTTTTAGTTTAGTCTGTAGAGTTCTCGCTGCGCACTCTAATTATGCTGAACATAATGAAGACCTTATTTTTGCTCTTTGGTCAAAAATATTCCGAAAAACAGTTGATTTATATTTATTTTTAGAAATATCGGTGTTTTATAAAATTGGCCGATTAATAAATCCCATTTTTTATAAGATCAGGACAATATTAAAAAATAGCTGTCCTAATAAACACTAACCAGTGGTTAGTAACCACATTATGTTAATTTTGAAAAAAATTTTTCATTTTCAATATTAATTTCGAATTTTTCATTCATCACCAGTACGGTATACCGCGGTATAAGTTTAAAAACAGAAACAAAAATATGCAGTCGGAAAATATGTTCTAGAGAAAAAGCATTAAAAACATTTTACCAACAAAATAAGGTCGCCCATTTTGTGTCAAAAAACGGGGTATACCATTTTCATCGATAATTTTTTTGGTCGACTTTTTTAAAACGTCTATCTTTAAGTATAGAGAAATGTGTGGGCGGAAAATATGTATTATTTTCAATGCAAATTTCTAGAATTTGTTCTAAATGTTTTGAAAATTTTATTTTTCCATTGACTTCAATAGAATTATGAACGTGTATTTCTGACAAAGTTTCTGATATCAACACACCCATATTTCAATTGTATACATTTTTATTCGTTTATAAGAGAGATTTTACGCCTACGCAATTTTCATAGAAAAAGATAGGGGAAAAAAAGTCGACCAAAAAAATTATCGATGAAAATGGTATACCTCCAAAAAACATATTATAAATACCGTACGGATGATGAATGAAAAATTCCAAATTAATATACAAAATGAATAAAAAAAATTATAATATTACTTCTCGCCACAAGAAAGTTGTAAACAAATTGTACTGCAGTAAACTGTCTTTAGTAGGACGCGTCCTAAGGATTTTGAAAGTACTCTCACACGAAAAGTACTTCACTGTTCTTTAAAAGGATGCCTTGGTATGATACATATGTCACATACGTATCGTACAGTGCGGATTTTCAGGGAACAGTATAGTACTTTTCGAAGAACAGTATTTTTAAAAACCTTAGGACGCGTTCTACTAAGGACACTTTACTGTATGTTAATTGTCTCTTTAATTTTTCACCCAAATACTAGTTGTCCTATTCTTGATGAGCGAAAAGTAATGACTGCCGCGGTGGTTGGGTCACTCGGTTGCTGCGTATTATTCGTGATCGCTCTGGGATGTACTCGAAGATTATTACATTTTCAAACAATGAGCTCGTGTAGCCGAGCGAGGCGGAACCTCCAGAATTTGGCTTCAATTTTGCAAGTACGAGAAGCACCGCCAACCTACGAGGCTGCTATGGGCTACGAACCGTCAGTTGTCAGCAATAGGAAAGCGTTAAAATTTACAGTTTATACACGGACGCAAGAGTCCAAAAGTGCGCAATTGTCCGAAAAATTAACACAATTAATATAAAGAATTACTGTTGTTGGGGCGAAAGGAATATCGAACTCTTAAAAATAGTGGTGTGTNTTTTGAAAAAAATCGCGAAATTTGAAAAAAAAGGTCATCTTACAAATTCGACTCACGTAAAAAATTTCCTGACGTCCCGTCATAAAAAATATAGCCGCCGCGCCACGAGCTGATTTTGGCCATGGTAATTTAAAATCATCTAGATTACCGGACTACATAGTGGCTTAGCTTCGAGCTCGACCCGAGATTATGAAACCGGCAATTTAATTTTTCAAACCGGTATTTTGTCACCCAGTAAAAATTACCGGCCAAAAAAATAAAAAAAAAAAAATGTCCATTTTTTTCCTTTTCAAATTGTACGCTTTAAATTTTTTTCCCGTTTTTTGCTTGAACCCCTAATTTCAAAAGTTGGTGTTTTCCCGGTCGTTCCCTACCTATGCCGCAGTAGGACCGCAGCTCGCTGGGGACTCGATTTTTTGAAAAGAATACCCAATTTCAAACAAAATTTCGTATCTAGGGTAAATCGATATCAGGAAACGAAAAATACCTTTAAAATTTCAAAATGACCACAAGTGCCGCTATAAGAGCACCTTGAAACGAACTTGAAAATCGAGAAATCCCCAGCTGACTGTCCCTACGCATAGGCTATGCGTCAAAAAACCAGTCTTTGTTCTAAATTATTTTAAGACCCTTATCGGGTAGCTGTTTTTGGAAAACATAAAAATTAAAAAAATATATTTGATCGAAAAAATGTTTTTCCCCTGTTTTTGCGCCGTTGGCCCTGGCACTATAGCTTATGTGAATGGAGTGAGATGTTTCCCTCGCTTATTAAACGTGTTTGTCTTAGTAACAAAGTATCTCACGTGTCAAATTTTCCCAATCTCGACACGAATATTTTAAAACCAGAAGTCTACAATTTTGAAATATGTATAAAAATTCTGAATTAGACACGTTATGTAAAGTAGGACCGAACAAAACCATTTTTGCTAAACATTCCTCAAATTATTTTAAATTGTGTCCGTGAAAAATATCACTTTCAGTAGAAAAAATGTTTTGAAAAATCGACAGCAATTGCTCAACTATGTTACGCGTTGGATTTGAGCCGAGATCATGTTCATACAAAAAAAAATCTAGAATTCCTTTTTCCAAAATTTCGACAAATCAAAATCTAAATGGAGTCTAAAATTATGAATCAGATGCGACAATTTAATTTTCAAATTCAGACGGCTCTTGTGAATGTATGTATTTGAAAATACGCAAAAGAATAAGCTTTTTAAAATTACAAAAAAATATTTTCAGTTGAGGTTCATTCGGAAATGACCATTCCCATGAAAAATCGTATTAATTCCCGCAGGGTTAAAAATAAAATTTCACCCTCGATTTGACAGAGAATAGTTGAAAATTATGAAATATTTTCGAATTTCTTGCAAAAATCATTTATACTAGCTTTCTCAGACTATATTTAGTTTGCATTCAAAAAATTAAAAAAACAAATTTTATTTTTGATCAAAAAAATTTGAATTTTTTTTTGACATCCCAAATTTGAAAATAATGCATAACATGACTGTTTATCAAAAAAAATTTCTCCCATTTCGACCACAAAATCTTCAAAAACATTTCTCATTCGACAATTTATTTTCCAGTTTACTTGTAGTAAGTTTCGAATATCAGCACGGGGCGAGAGTAAGCTCTCATCAAATTGGCAAACAAATCATTTACAATTATCTCTATGAAAAGTCCGATGATTCCGAAGGGTTAAAAAGTTCTCTTATTTCTCAAATTTGAAATTTTCTTTCAAACGGTTTGTACAATGACACGGATCCCCGTCTTTTTGATTGGCCATGGGTTAACCAGTTGTCATGCTGGCAATGTTTTCCACGTTTTCCCTGATGGCCAGTCTCGTGAATCACCAATGATCCCGGCGTGTGATTCGTCACACCTTTTCTAGAACCAAGTTATTA
Source organism: Oikopleura vanhoeffeni (assembly GCA_004367855.1). Lineage (NCBI taxonomy): Eukaryota > Metazoa > Chordata > Appendicularia > Copelata > Oikopleuridae > Oikopleura > Oikopleura vanhoeffeni. The sequence continues at coordinate 330,053 of SCLH01001392.1, forward strand.
TTAACTCGGCAAGTTAGACTGAAAAAAAATTCGAACCGTAGATATTATTTGAAACCGAAAATTGAAGTTTAAAGAGAAAATATGATTGTTTTTTAATAGACAAATTATAGGATGGTACTTTAGACATGTGGACTGTACAACGCGAATAGGAGAAGGTTTAAATTAATTTTTATTACAGTTTTCGCTCCCTAACTGGTACACATACTAACCCTCAAAAAGCCTGAATACTTTTCCTATGCTTTGCTTAAAAAGTTACTGTTAGATTAAAATTTATTTTTTTCGTATTTAAATTCGAATTTAACAAAGTTAAGTTTTGCGTTAAATACGAGCCAGCATTTTTTCAAAAACTTGTGATTGATGTCTTTTGTGTTTTAATGTACAAAACGTAAAAAACAAAAACTTTCATCTTGTCCTCTTTTTTGATATTGTAAAAAACATAATAATTCGAGCATCTATAACAATATTGAAAATGATCTCTACTGCACCTCTTTACACCAGTAGGCGTAAACTTTGAGCCAGTGTCCAATCAGAATACCCGCATTGTCGACTTAATTCAAGAATCCCGCTATTTCATTGGTCACTTACGCATACTGGTGTAAAAGGCGCCGTATCGATCATTTTCGATATTATAAACTATAGTAATAAAATACATTTATGAGAGGGAAATTCCGAATCGACATTGCGTGAAGAAAAAAATGTGAATTTCACATTGTGGCGCCCGATTTCGCAAATATTATGAAACTTATGCACACGTCGATTGGGCAATTGCACATAATTTCGAAATTTTTCTGAAATGCCTTTTGGGGTTTTTATAAAAATAGGAAAAAGTTCAAAATCACCCTTCAAAAACTTGAACCAGTTGGACACAAATTAACTACCTCCAAAACTTTTATTCACTTTAGTATCACCTCAAGGGAAATTTTTTGAAATTTTCTTGAAAATATACTTTTTTTTTGAATAATAATCTGACCCAAAATAATCTACCAAACTCTTTGAATGGTGGTTATTCTCTCTCCTTCGCTCTGTTTAATCGACGAGAATCTCGTCACGAGATAGCTAGTCCAACCAAAGATATAAGAAATGTAAAACTCAGCCCGTACTAAACCAGCAAAAAAAGCGCATTTTGACAATATTAAACCTTTTAAAAGTTGTACCATCCTGTCATGATACCCCTGAGAAAAAGCTGCACCACAAAACGTCACTTCACGAGTTAATTTCAAAATGTTCGGAAATCCCGATTGAAAAATCGAAATCATGGTTTTCCGTTGGGGGCTTATACACCCCTTATGGCTTAAACCTGTGCAAAAAACGCGAATCCACAATTCAACTAATTATCGAAGATGATTGTCCCATTAAATGTACTCGAGCAAAAAACGATTTTATAACAAATGCAGATCAATCAATACGATTTGAGAGAAATGAATAAAGCTTGGGTTCGGACCGGAAGAACCGAGGCCAAAGAAAAACTTTTTTTGTGAAAGCACCGACAAAAAATAAATTCAACCTGTATTGAAAAAAGACGCCCTAGAGTAAATCAGTGCTCATAATGGTCTTAAGTTATTTGAGCATCTACGATGGGCAGAACAATAGGAGTTTTCGGCTAATATTTATATTTACCACGACTGATATTTAAAGTTATAAGGAGCATACTTCACATGAAAATTTTTTCACTTATATCGAAGATAATCATTTGGAATGCTTTTTCACTCCGCTCATAACTGTGATTCATAAAAGATAGTGACGAATCAAATACACGATTCTTTAAAAGAAGTGTGACAATTCGTGTGATTTGATGGTCAATATCTTTTCTGGCATCACAGTTAAGACGCAGAGTGAAAAAGCATTTTTTAAAGAATTATCACGGCGAGTTTATGTACCCCGTTAATACTCTTCATTATATAAAATAAATTGTTCGCAAATTTACAAAAATGATTACTTTTGACTTTGAAACCGAAAAATATTATGAAGGAACGTTATTTATACTTTTTTCTTGATTTATTCATCTAGTCGTTAATTTCTGATTAAAATTAAAATTTAATTGCAGCGCAAATCAAATTTTGGTTTTTAAACTTTTAATTCCCCGCTAAAATCTTTACCGAAATAAAATAAATTTATTTTTCATTACATTTTAAAATTTAATTTTCCGTTTAAAATTTCCCTCCGGTCTGAACCCTGATATAAAAGCGAAATCGCCCCGATAATTCGCCTAGATTTCTGACTTTATTTTTCACGCTTACCGAATTGATATGGATGCAGCAGTGTGCCAAACGGGTTATGCTGCAAGACTACTGCGTCAATGTTATGAAAAAATCAAATTTGTAATTGGAGTCGTGGATTGCCCTGATGGAGGGACGAAATAGAGTCAGGGTCGAAACTACAAAACAGAAATACTGCGGCACATATCATAGATTTATTAAGTTTTGCAGGCAAATTAAAGGTTTAAGAAGGTCTAATAGGGAATGAAATGAAAAACATCATTAATAAAATTTTAACTCTAGAATTTTTGACTTGACTTATCAGGGAGACCTTCCCCGGGGCGATTGCTTTTGCCGCACACACAGAGAGCACAATAATATCCTTAGAAAATTTGAGTTGGAATTTTAATTTTCGAATTCGTAAAAAAAATTAGGAAAATTTTTCTATTTTTTCAAATTATTTTTTTAACCCTGGAGCTCCAAAGCCGAGTTTCGGTCCGACTTTGAGCGCTCATTACGGAAAAGTAAAAGTGCTGGCAACTTTATTGTTTTTCTAGTCCTCGAGATAAGGATAGACTTAAACTTATAATAGTATGTAATTCACATTTTGACTTATTAACCCTTATAGAAAAGTTGAAATTTAAAAATTGTGCTTCAACTACGCAATTTTATTGTGAGCAAAATGTGGAGACGTCAGAACAAAAACAAATAAAGGAAAAGATTAGGAATTTGATTTTTCTAAAAAAGTGACTTCTCTCAGAAATCACCTGCAATTTCGCGGTCTTTAATCTACAAGTGTTTCAGCAAAACGAACCTAACCTACGCAATTATTCGAAATCACTTTTAAAGAAATAAAAATTTACTTAGAGCCGCCAGGACTAAAATTGAATGCAAAGCAGTTTCAAAAAATTTATTCCTCAAAGTGAATCATCAGAAGCAACCTGCAATTTCTGTGTATTTAATCTACAGGGTTTTTTGAAAAAGTCGGAGCCTCCAAGGTTAAAGAAACCAAAATAAATCTATTGAGGGTGCCACTTTTCACTTGTTCCTAAGTGGGCCCATATTCTCAAATACTCTCTGGAAGTTCTATTACATTGTTTGTATTTTTGGTCGAAATTTTCAAAAATATTGTTGAAAAGTTCCACATTTCATTGTCAAATTTATTCATATATGCCCACATTTTTTGAGCGCTTTTGTTTATACTTCGATTTTTAAAAAATCTGCGTATTAAAACAAAATAACTTGATTCCGTGGTTGCATCCAGCTGTTGCCATCATGCAGTTTAATGAACAAAAAACGTAGTTTCCATCCAAAAAGGCTGTTCCAGATGTGCGTCTGATCTCATTCTTTGCCCCTGGAAAAAATGACAAAACTCCTCCACCATCTGTATCCCACAGGCTTACTTTGTGCGACGGCGTCGAGGATGTGCCTGCATGGGTCGAAATTGCCACGACAGGATGAAGGATTGTGAACAATGTTACCCGGAGCGTTTTATTGTGTAGATGAACAAAGATGTATCACTGAAAGAAAGTCTGTAATGGTATATCAGACTGCTTAGATTCAAGTATGATTAAGTCATGGTAGAAAATTGTTCATCTTATCACATTTATAATTTAGGTCGTACGATTTTAGCTCTTCGGTTTTGAAAAAACATGATTAAAAACCCCATTTTTTTTTCGCTTATCCAGTAACATTGCTGATTTTCATATTATTTTGCGGATTTTAGGGATTTTTCTTAAATTGACGAAAACACCTTTTACGGAGAATCGATTTTAGAGCATGCCCATACCTAGTTTTTACTTACTGTGAGATACCATAGTCTAGATCAAATTTTTTTCTCCATCTTTTTGTCATAAAAAATATCCGCTGAAACATCTAAAATTAAGCTGACATCAAATAATTAACTACCGTAAAAGTGCTTAAATTGTAAATATTTGGTGTCTACCGTTTCATTTCTGCTATTGAAACGTCTCATCTCTGATCGAGTTTTCATATAGCACAAAGAACCAACATATATCGAGAAGAATACGATAAAAATGTAATGAATCGGACCATTTCAAAAAACTTACGATAAAAAAACTTGATAATTTCAAAAGTTTCGAAAAAATACGTAAAAAATCGTCTTTGAAAAAAAATAGTCAGATTCGTCTATAAGGAAAAATTTATACCCAAATCTTACGCTCTTCTATTTTGGCGTGTCTGTTATGAGCGACAATATGCACCACATAAAAAATTAGGTCTTTCATTAATTTTTCAGTCAAAAAATGGCCAAAAATCAAGGACAAAAAAAACGCTTGTATTTGAAAAAAAAACAATTGGTCAGCTTTATTAAAAACAGCTGATATTTTTCTTTACGTCCTAGTTTTTTTAAAATTCTTCAAAGGATTTATGATAATTGGCCTGATATTAAAAACACCTGAATTTATTTATGTCGAAAATATTCCAGAAATCCGATTACTTAAATGCCGAAATCTGTTTTTCCGGAAACATACCGTTCTCGAGCACATTATGAAACAGCAAAAAAAAGTCATTTCATTTATATTTTTCAGTGAATCATGGGGGTTAAAGTATTAACGGCTTTTACTGACATCTAATTGGCCGAAAAAACTTTTTTTTTAAGCGGACTTAAATAATCGTCTTAATAAAACACTAACAGTGGTTAAAGTAACCACATTTGTTAATTTTTTGAAAAAATTTATTCATTTAGAATTATTAATTTCGAATTTTTCATTCATCATCATTGATACGGTATACCGCGTTCGTAGTAAGATTTTAAAAACAGAAAACACAAAAATATGCAGTCGGAAAAATATGTTCTATAGCAAAAAAGTCAATTAAAAACATTTTTACTCATGACAAATAGGTCTACCCATTTTTTTTCAAAAAACATTATAAATACCGTACGATGATGAATGAAAAATTCCAAATTAATATACAAATGAATTAAAAAAATTATATATTACTTCTCGCCGCAACAAAGTTCTAAACAAATTGTTATTGCAGTAAAGTGTATTTAGTAGGACGCGTCCTAAGGATTTTGAAAGTACTCTAACTCGAAAACGTACTTCACTGTTCTTTAAAAGGATGCCTTGTATGTATGATACATATGACGAAATTCGTTGAAAATTGTTAACTTGAAATTTTTGAAAAGTTGCTCTCTAGGCACTTGTGTCATTTTTGAAATTTTAAAAACTTCATTTCGGTTTCCCTGATATCGATTTACCCTAGAAACGAAATTTCGTTGAAAATTGTTAACTTGAAAAAAATTTAATAAGTTGCTCTCTAGCGGCACTTGTGGTTACTTTTGAAATTTTTAAAGTCATTTTCGGTTTCCTTGATATCGATTCCACCCTAGATACGATAAATTGTTGAAATTAGGTATTTTTCAAAAATCGGATCCCAGCTGACGTCCCTACATATTTCACATACCGTACATGCATATTTTCAGGGAATAAGTATAACTATACTGTATAGTACTTTTCGAAGAACAGTATTTTTAAACACCTTAGCGCGTTCTACTAAGGACACTTTTACTGTATGTTAATGTCTCTTTAATTTTTCACCCAAAATACTAGTTGTCCTATTCTTGATGAGCGAAAAGTAATTGACTGCCGCTGGTGGTTGGTTCACTCGGTTGCTGCGTATTATTCGTGATCGCTCTGGGCTGTACTCGAAGATTATTACATTTTCAAACATGAGCTCGTGTAGCGAGCGAAGCGGAACCTCCAGAATTTGGCTTTCAATTTTGCAAGTACGAGAAAGCACCGCCAACCTACGAGGCTGCTATGGGCTACGAACCCCGTCAGTTTCAGCAATAGGAAAGCGTTAAATTTACAGTTTATACACGACGCAAGAGTCCAAAAGTGCGCAATTGTCCGAAAAAATTAACACAATAATATAAAGAATTACTGTTGTTGGGGCGAAAGAAGTATCGAACTCTTAAAAATAGTGGTGTGTCACCACCTTATTAGACTGATTAGAATCTAAGGGAGGTGTTGGGGCGAAAGGTTTCGCGCCATAATCAACAATTCTAGTCAGTTATATGAGCAGTTGGCGTAGTGGTGTAGCCGCGACTCGACGATCGTCTCGTTACCTGGGTTCGACTCCCGGACTTCTCAAACATTTTTCTATGGTGATAACCCAAGACTGTCCCACGAAAAGTACTTTACTGTGGCATGAAAAGATGCCTTGATTAGTTACATACGTATCGTACTATGGTGTCTATATGTGGTAAAGTTAGGTACTTTATGTAGGACAGTACTTTCGATATTTATAGGACGCGTCCAATTCAGACTTCACTGTTTGTCATGACAGTAGTTTTCTAAAGAAAATTGACCCAATGAAACATCAAAAAGAGTCGATAGTGAAATGTATACATTTGAGATTTTGAACATGAACAGGCAAAAACAAGCGTTCTAGCGCATAAAATTCCAATGTTTTTGCTGGATCAGATTATTGAGATCAAATTCTTCAAGATGATAAAAAAAATTGTTTTTTGCGCCACCCAATTATTTTTAAACTGCAATGACATCATGAAAAATTCATATTTTGGTACATTAACAAAATGTTTAGCAAATTTATATTTTGATTGGGCTATGCAAAAAATTATTTTTTATCATTTTGAAGAATTTGATCTCAATAATCTGATCCAGCAAAAACACTTGAATTTTATGCGCTAGAACTCTTGTTCATGTTCAAAATCTCAAATTCATACATTTCACTTTTTATACATTTCGACTCCCAAAAAAGCTTGATATCGGCTCTAAGTAAGCATTTTGAAGGCTACAGCTACTTTAAAAATTTCGTTAAGATTTTGGACCTTACTTATTCGGTCAAAAAAGCACAGTGGTTGTAGTCTCCGATAATGAAGACTTGCATCTCTCAGGCGTCAAGTTCGGCGTCAAGGAGACTTCAAAGAACAAAATGAAAATTAATTTTTTGCACTAACTTTACATCCGATCACTAAAATTATTTGAGCTAAAATATAAGCTCTCACAGAGCTTTAATTCGACCGAGCTGATCTTGTTCAAAACAATTTTAATATTTGAACAAAATGTAGTTAGAAAAATCGGCCCTGTGAGAACCTAAAATTGGACCCTGTGAGAACTTAAATTTTTGCATATATATTTTTAGTGATCAGCTGTATAGTAAGTGATAAAATGCTACCGTTATAGCTCTGAACTTACAACCCTCCAAAACATTTTCCGGCGTGTGGACGCGCCAGATTAATATTCTAGGAAATTTTCTTCAGTTATTTTTTCGGACATTTCTCCCTTGATCTATTAATTTTTCATAACCTCAAGAATTTTCAAGTTTCTAGCGTCTTTATTGAATGCGCTGAATCTTTTTGAAAATTCGAAAATACCGGTTTTAAATCTGGTTTACTGGTAAAATGAGATTTGGTAAAACTCTTCCAATCATGCAAATTTGCAACCGAGGTTTCGGTCATTTCAGCCCCTTTAACTAAAAGTCTCTAGCTTCAACCGTTTAACTGTAAAATACATTTGAAAAGGCCCCTTACAGCGTTGGGAACCTCCTTAATCAAGTTCTACGCCATAAATATAATATCGTGATTTAACGGTTTAAAGACAATCAAGAAATCGTCCTTGGCGTCTCACCCGACACGGTTTGCGTCGCGAAAGTCGCAGGGCGCGCCGTCGTCGAAACGTGCCCGAAAATGATAATTCCTCAATCGACCTTCCGTCTGTCCAAGAGGTCATAACGCGGACAGAAAGTTTAGAATCAATGGAGTCTGGTTCAAATATGACCTCACCGGTTTACCGGTCAGATTTACCGCCGATTATGTTGCCGGTTTCGCCAACGCCGCCCGTTAACCAGATGGTTGAACAAGAACCAACGCAACCAGAAGAGACGCAGCCCACGAATGAAACTGAGGATAGAAAATCTATTTCGTCGCAACATTGATAATGCCATGAATTCTCGGTGGCATAAATTACTACTCTTTGACCGTGTGAGTTTCTAGTGGCGCGCCATGGCGTCCAGACTTGAGGTGATTCGAAGCCATTCTATTATAGAATTGGCTTCAAATCATCTAAAGTTTCTACAAATCACTTTTTGTCTTGACGCTTGAAACCCACGCGGTATGTAGCGTTTTTTAAAGGAGCCCACTCTTGATAGCATCAATGCTCGAAGCCCAGATATAATCGATCGTTTTTTCTATGGCGAAAACCTACGTTTTTTATTTAGGCTTGCTATTTCGAATCGAAGCGCAAAAAAAGGTCTTCATATTTTTTCAATTAATAAAACACCTGATTTTCAGAAAATTTTGACCGAAGATCAAAAAAATGAGGTTCTCAGCCTCTTTATCTGGTGTGCGTCTATAAGGACAATGTGACCAAAACCTTAGCTTTTTATCTTGGCGTGTCCCTCTATGAGGACGAGATGGCATAATATGCCATTTTGTTGACATTTTTTAAGTTGGCTTCGAATTATGATGCTCACAGAATTGGTTTCCTTCAAAACAGCTTTTTTAATGGTTCCTAATCCGGATTTTTCTCGTTCCGATTCTAGGCTACTATCTGAAATGAAACCTCATCAATCCTAAAAGTTCGAAAATCAGGTTATTTTGGACCAATTGATGCCGCTATAGAATAAGGAAATCTCTTTAAATTTATTATAGATCGACATTATAGTTAATAAATATAGTTATACAGTAGAGTCCTACTATAAGCACTCTACGGTAATTTGTAACAATATACACAATTTTATCGAATGTGCATTTATGGGTAGATACTAATTCGTCGAAAATTTCAACTTTTCAAACATAAAGACAACTTTTTGTAAAAATTCTTTCGGCTCATCGTTTCCAGTGCCAAATTTTGATATGGTAAGATAGAAAACACAATTTATCAGTAGTTTATTCTAGAAGTTTTTGCCAAAAAGGCACTATTTTCGTACTATGTAGTATAAAGTGAGTTTTTTAGCCTCAACTTTAATAATACAAACATGAATTATTGGGTTTTACGATGAAATTCACCACTGAAAAAGATGGCCAAGACGAATTTAAGTTAAAATTGCCTTCATATTAAAAAAATCGAAATTTCCGATTTTTTGACGAATTACTATCTACTTTATTAGTACCCTGCATTTATATGTTAATTTTTGGTTATTTCTTTATAGGCGCGCTAAAATTTTCAAATGTATCAGATTTCTCATAGTAGACTCGAAATTTTTGCAGGTTTAAATTATTTATGAGTTTATATAACAAGGGTGCGCAAATGATCAAAATACCAAAAAATACATAAATTTTGCCATTTTCCATTAGCCCTGAAGGTTGAAAATTTAAAACTTTGCCCACTGCACACCCGACTTATAAAAACTTAATTTGTCGATTTCATACAAATTAATTCTAGTTGATTTTTGTACATACTAGCTGTGAATGTTTGTCTTAGTGTACCCAATAGTTTTTTATAACATTTTCGTATTTTTCCTGTAAGAAAGCATAATTCTGCATGTTTTTCAACTTTTTTTTGTTACAAATTTTGTTCCGTTTTGTCCCTATAGAACAAATTTAAATCAATCATAGCCTATGTATCATAGAAAAGGTTCGGACGGGGGATACCAGTTGCCAAAGTAAAACCGATAGTAATAAATAATACTTATAGGGAGAAATTTTTTTTTTCAAATAACATAAAAATTATTGAGCCTGGTCGTCAGAAAGTTGTTTTTTGTCATTTTGTCCCCAAAAATTATAGAAAGTTGTTTTTTCATTTATCTGGTCCTCAATTTTCGGATTAAAAAAATTTGAATTTGAGATAAAATTCAAATTTTTTTAGCTTAAAATTCCCCGAATCAATAAATTCATTCGATTAAAATTTCCCCGATCCGAACCCTATCAATATGACCTTATTCCGAAAAAATTCTGTCCATAAGTTGTAAAAAAATATGGCCAAAGAAATATCCAAAATTTTCTATTCAAATCCTTAGAACCAATGAAACGGTTTAACAATCACTTGAATTTATAATTACCAAAACCCAAATTTTGAAATAACTTGTAAAATTTCTACTCAATTTATGCTTTTCTAAGAAGGCCATAATCGCATTGGTGCGATTAAAAATGGCCTTGATGTTTCCTACATGATTTAAATTAATTTCTGTTCCCCATTTCTTCACTTCTTTGACGAGCGGATTATAATTGTTTGAAATAAATTCTATTTGTTTGAAAATTAAATGTTTGTTTTTGCAGAGCAGGAATTACAAAAATCATCAACTTCTCTTTTACTACGTTCAGTGTTATCGACGGTGATTCGTCACGGACATTTCTGTGGTGCGCGTCTATAAGACAGCCACTGTAAGGACTCCTTACTAAGGAGAATATAGGACGTCTAAATAAACCCCCCTATTCAAAAAAATTGAGGTAAAGAGCAAAGAAATTCGTCATTATTTGTCGACCAAATTAATTTTTATTACTGTGGTTTCTGTCTAAGCGGACAAAACCGGATTTTTTCGAAACATTTAAAAAAAATTTCTAGCTTTCATTTTAAGGTATTTTAACAAGTTTTAAATAGTAATTCTTGAATGGCAGTGTGGCGGAGTGGGTAAGAGCTCCCGGCAACAATTATTTCTCATGCCCCAGCCCTTGGGTTCGAATCTTGCGTCGACCAAATATTTTTATATTCCACTCAATACACTTAATAAGTTTAACAATTCGATATTTATTAGGAAAATTGTCGGTAAATAAGAGCTATTTAAATAACACAGAATCGTGAGCTTTTTACAAAGTAAGCATGATGCATACGTAGTATTAATATAATTAGAACATTGTTGAAAGACTTCCACTGAATAAATGGTAAATAGTGTTAGATTTTAATGAAATTTTTAATTTAAAATATTCTCACCTTAACGGGTATGTTCAGAAATTCAAAACAACGAGCTACTCAGATGGTGGTAGTTTTCTAAAACTTAACTTTGAAAAATCATATTTGCCTAAGCGGATGTGCGTCTAAGCGGACGTTTTAGTGTCTTTTTTCGTTATTTTTGGCAAAAACCTACGCATTTTTTAAAATTTTAAAATTTACGTGCGTCTAAGCGGACGTTTTTTTACATAGTCTTTTACATGATTTTCATTGAGGAATGCATATCAAAAACTATAATAATTTAGAGACAAATTCTCAAAATATTTTTAATAGACCTATAGCAAATTTCGCAATTTTTCAATAAAAGTTGCCTGCGGTACGTGGACGTTTAGGCTGCTCCAGGATTGTTAAAGGGAAGGGAAAAAACAGGGGGATCCCCTCCATTCCCATTCGAAATATGTTTTAATTTGAAAAAATGAAGTTTTGAAGTAAAAATTTCCGGCGCAAAAAAATGATATCTAACAAAATATTCTTATAAATTTTTCTTTATAAAATTGAATTTATATTTCTTTTATAATTTTAAAAACATTTCAAGCAACAATTTCAATTGTTAACGTTATCTCAGGGTGCAATCCGGTTTATTCGTTCTAGTTAAAGTGTCTTTGACATAGCTTTTCCTCAAAATAAAATATATGTTTGACAAA
>SCLH01001393.1:0-12375 GCA_004367855.1 Oikopleura vanhoeffeni
AAACGCCTTATTTTTCTCCAGCACATTACTGGAAGCACCCACAATCCCCTTAAAGAACTTTTGGAATTGTTTTCTTTTATTTGCCTTAGTTTCGCAATCATCCAGTGAGCGGTTAAGGAGTTACCACTTTTGGTAACTTGAGGTCATTTCAGGTCATTTTGGGTCAAGTTGGGATATTTCAATGAAATTTTTTGAACTTCTCGAGTCATTTTTTAGCATTTGCCTTAGTTTTGAAATAATCCAGTGAGCTAATCCAGTGAGTTTAGAACTTACCAATTGGGGTCACTTCAGGATAATTTCGGTCAAGTTGGAATACTTTGACAGATTTTTTTGAACTTTTCGAGTTATTTTCTAAAATTTGTCCGAGTTTTGAAATAATCCAGTGAGCGGTTTCGGAGTTACCAATTTGGGTAACTATAGGTTATTTCGGGGTCACTTTAGGTCATTTTGGGTCCGGTTGGAACATTTTGACTAATTTTTTGGAACTTCTTGAGTTGTTTTCTAGAATTTTCTTAGTTTTTAAATAATACAGTGAGCGGTTTAGGAGTTACTTATTGAGGTCACAATAGGTCATTTCGGGGTCACTTTAGGTCATTTTGGCTCGAGTTGGAACATTTTGACTAATTTTTTCGATCTTTCTAGGTCATTTTAAGTTGACCCTGAAAATTCCAAAATTTTCTGCCAACTAGTTCCAGAGTTAGTTTTTGAGGTCATTCCCGGAAATTCCGGGCCGGAATTAACCATAGTCATCAATTATCAAAATTACACGATTTTGAGTTTTTCAAAATTTCCGACTATTAAAAAAAACATCATACCATGTAGCCCCAAACTGGGAGTCTCGGCCCCACTACAAAAGTGTTCAAAGTTCCAAAAAAAATTGTTTTTTGGAAATTCCGAGGTTAAAGTTAGTTTTAATTCGCGGAATTCGTGATGAAAATCACATTTTTGCAATTTTTGGAGTCAAGTAAGGACAACAAAAATTTTTTTACGTTTTTTGAAATCTTCATGAAAAATGCTTGAAAACGCTCACTTCAATTTTCCCCCTACCTTAACGGTTCGAGAAGTTGCTTTTTTCTCGGCGTTAACCCTACCCATGAGGCAAAATCGAAAAAACAGCTCCTGTATACTAAAATTCAGACAATTTTCCGGATTCTCATCAAATCTCAAAACTTTCTGATATAAGCTCTAGGAATCTTGTTTCTTTGAATCAAACTGCGGGACTCGTGCTTAACCGCCGTTAACCAGATGGTTGGTGGGAGTGGTACTAAACTGTCTCATGGAATCGCGAGATCAAAGATAGATCAAGATAGACAGTGTTATTTTCAAATTCTGATTCCATATCTTGTGAATTATCCATACATTTTCAAATATATTTATTTATTTATTCTTATGCAACGTTTCGCTAATGCATCTTCAGGGCTAATGTTTTAAAACTAAAAATAAGTTTCGAAGTCTGTAAAAATACAGAATCTAGAGTTTACAAAAATGCAGAAAAAAGTGTGGGCTAGAGAATTTTAAAATTTTCAAGCCTTATCAAAATAATGAAAAACTGTCATCTTTTTCTGTCGTACAAAGAGGGTTTGTATATCCCCTATTCACACTTTTTGTAATATCCCGGCCCTGATTAAGGAAACGTAGTGTGTTTTTAAGTAGTAGGGCCGGGATATTAACAAAAGTGTGAATAAGGGATATACTAATAAAGAATGCTTCTGCGTTCGCGAGTTCTTGAAGACCGAAAGTTTTTCTGAATTATCTTGAAATGGTCCATAAAAACTTATCTCTCATTTTCTTCTTGTAAAGTATAGTCGATTTTGGAGTAAAGTGAATAAGTTCAAATTCACGAAGTTTTTTAACATATGTAGGGCATCTATTTATGTGATNAATATTAAAATTTTCAAGCCCTTATCAAAATAATGAAAAACTGTCGTGCTTTTTCTGCTCGTTCAAAGAGGGTTTGTATATCCCCTATTCACACTTTTGTTAATATCCCGGCCCTGATTAGGAAACGTAGTGTGTTTTTAAGTAGTAGGGCCCGGATATTAACAAAAGTGTGAATAGGGGATATTCTAATATAGAATGCTTCTGCGTTCGCGAGTTCTCGAAAAGACCGAAAGTTTTTCTGAATTATTTTAAAATGGTCCATTAAAAATTTATCTCTCATTTTCTTCTTGTAAGTTATAGTCGATTTTGGAGTAAAGTGAATAAATTCAAATTCACGAAGTTTTTAACATATGTAGGGCATCTATTTATGTGATAGTAAGTTTTCTTAGAATAAGAAAAAGTTCTGTGTTGTTCTGCACGAACATTAAGTCTTTTTTTCGTTCTACCTACATAAGAGCTATTGCATGTACAAGTAAATTTGTAACACAGAAAACAAGTTTTAAGTTTAGTACTGATAGGTTTAGCATCTTTTTTGAAAATGTGTTTAACTTTTATGCTTTTATGAGCGTAACGACATGGAAATTAGGAATAAAGACTTTAATTTTGTTGACTAGGGTTCGTAGATAATATTTTAGTTTAGGGCTGGTATAATTAATACAAAAAGTCATAGAGATCTCAGGCTGTTCTGGTTTTTCTGGGGAACATTAGAAAATTGCAAATTTTTCATGAACTATTTTCGCCGGATATCCGTTCCGTAAGAAAATTTCTTTGATATATTTATTTAATTTTTATAAATCTTGAACCTTTCATATAAGTGCGGCTACAAGTGCTGAAATAGCATCAGCTAAAATAATCCAAGCATAAGTACTCCCATAAAAATAGTACTCTGAAGGGGATCCCATCATAGTGATAGCTGATAAAGATGTAGCAGTCACAGAAAGCGCAACAGGATATGCTGAAAATTTACGACCGCCAAGAGCATAATTTTTCTGATCCTTATTTGATCTGTCCTATAATAATATTTTTATATTATTAATAAAAAGCGATTATTTCCAACGTGATAATTAAAAATTATAATTTATTATAAAAAAATTCTAAATCGTCAATTTTAATATTTTTGAACTTGATTGGTGTGATAGAAAACTTTGAAGATACCTTGCATGAAATCAAGCATATCCTATATCCAACCGAAGTCCACGGTGAAAACGTTTCTGAGCTCAGGGCTGAAGTTCGAATCCCAGTGGACCTATCCGATTGCACGACTAGTCTCGTTATATGAAACGGATGAAATAAAATACAAAACAGGCCTAGAGACAACACGCCTATAATTATTCCTTACACAATCACTTAAAAAAAATCAGTGGATCCACTCGGATTCGAACTCCAGCTCGGAGGTCAGAAACGTTTTCACCATGGACTTCGGTTGGATTGGAGATATATTGATATAATAAGAACTATATGTTTAAATGTTTAACTGATTGAAAGTGTAGATATCAATTTTTGAATAACTTTTTGACGTTAAATTACAGCCTTTTTTCAGAAATTTTTGTTCCAAAATGTGCAAATATGCGCATTTTTTTTTAAAAGCAATAAAAAGATTTTTCAGTGATCAAACTGGCTGATTGGAATAGATAATAACATCATAGAAACTTTTTTTAGGTGATCCAATTAGACAGGATTTCAAATAAGAAAGGAAATATATAAGAAAAAAATTCATGCATCCAACAGCCGTATAAAATGAAACCCCAAATTTGTTTTTACGTCACTTGATCTCCGGTAATACGGTCAAACGATTAGATCAAATTTGAAAAGTCTGAGAAGACAGTTTATGCTGGGTGGTCATTATTGGAGGTCCCATTAAGAAAAAATTTCAAAAAAAAATTCTTTTTATTTGACACGACAAAAATTTTACTGCCAAATGTATATAATGTTTTTTGATAAAAATTTTGCCCTAGCTGCGAGATGCAAAAATCAGATTGACAATGTCCTGCTCCGTTTTCAAAAAAGCATCAACTATTCTGATGGAGTAATCCATATCCTTTGTCCAAGCATAGTGAATCGTGAAAATGAGGGTGACTTTATAGTGCGCGTTCGAATCCCACTGTTGTCAAATCCAACGCCGCCTTATTGGCCGGGGGGTTGATCTGCTGATATTACGCACCGATTAACTTTGGCGCTTCCAATATTGAGCAAGCTTGCCTATTTTATGAGTGAGAATCGAACACGCGAAATATAGATCAAAATCATTTTTGAGATTCACTTTGGTTGGCAAAGGATATGTTGAATTAATTTTGATCCTACTACCTTAATCGCATACAATGATATGACATAAATTTGTGTGAATTATCTTACCTTCCAAGCGAAATAAAAGCCAATAAGAGCACTGACACCAAGTAATGTACCAAAAACAACGTAATCCCATGCACTGAACACCTGATCCATTTTGTACATTTTCTCATTTTCCCAATCAACGACTTTTCCTGTGAAGTTCTTCGTCATTATAAAAAATTTGTCAGTTAATTTTCTTCTGAATGTTAAAATAAGTTGAAACAATTTTAAAATTATATAGCAAAATTTATTATTTGCTCTGTAAAAATAAACTTTGTTTAAATATCAATTTAAATATTAAACAGCGTGATAGGTCCCATAAGTCCCAGGCCAAGTTTTGACAAGTTCGGTTGATCAAAATTGATCTGCGAGTTTAAGTTTCTAAGTTCTCAAAATGGAAAATACTGAGATTGGAAAAGGTCTACCAAATTTCACTTGAAACCAAAGGCGATTTCAACAGAATTCATTTTTTTAAATGTCAATATTCTGTTCAAGCACTTTTCTCGAGGTAAGAGTTGTGAAAGGGATGGCTTGCATCGAGTTTAGATTTAACGTTTTATCAACTTTGGGTGAATTATGTACGCTGAAAGTGCTAGAGAGCGAAATACATTTGAGTCTATTCCACTTTGAAGCTCCTTTAGCTTACATAATTCATCAATGTTAGAATTTGTTTACAGATAAAAAACCACTCTGTAAACTACAAATGACATGCTGAAAAGGTCTCAAATAATTAAAATAATTGATTTTTTGAAGTACAGTCAATTCACACTATCCGATTAACAATTACAACTTCTGACCAAATCACAGAAAAATAATTATATTATCACGAAAATAATTGTCTAATTAACGATTTTTAACATTTTAGTGAATTATTCTCAAAGTTCAGAAACTTTCGGTTAGTTCCAATTAGTAACTTCAAAATCTGTGCATTGCTTTCAACTCAAAAGTTCTTTTCTCACTCAGTAATTATTCTCACAACTAATCGACTTGTCAGGTACTTTTCCCTTAAACCGCATCAATGAAATGAATTATTTTCATGGATATTGACAAAGATAAACGAGTCGTTAAAACTACGTATTTCAGGAAGTGTTTTGTTTCTTGAGGTTTATTAATTGTATTTTTATAAGATTAACTACATTCCATGAACAATGTTGAGATAAAAATTTGAAATTGTGATCTGATGATGCCGAAGGCACTTTATATCATATAACGGAAATAATGGTCGCCATAAACATCTTCGAGATTATTAAATAATCTGAAATTAAGTACAGAAATGAATTTGTAGTATTTTCATTTTTATCATCTCACGTTAATGGGCCTTCAGGGAGTAGCATCGACTCGGCAGACTGGAGTCAATTTAACTTACTAAATTTATCAGCTGTTTTACTTTTTTGTGCTTATTATCGTTTGCTGAACCAGAATAAATGTGCATCTACTTATTAAAATAATTTTTGTATATTTTAGGAAAGATTTGAGTCCGAATTTTAATTTTTGAATTCGTAAAATTTTCAAAAAAAAATTAAAGCATTATAAATTTTCTGCATTTTTTGTCCAAATTTTTTCTGATTGTTTTTTTGAAATCTGTAGATGCCTACATATTTTTTGACTGCTGTTTAAAAAATCATAATATGTTGATTCGTCATTTTTTGGTATCATTAAATATTTTGGTATCTATTAAATCTCCGTATGTCAACTAATGCTTTGGTCGCGCGATTATTATTTCTAAACTTTGGATAAAATTTTTAACACTCGGCTGTACACTCGATAAGTGCCATTCGGCAGTAAATGTTTTGAAATTTCATGGTAGTGAAAAATTTCCAATAAAATTGCGGGTGTTATAGGCGTCATTTTTTTTGATATTCAGGACATTTTTTCATATCAAAATGCTATTGAAGGTCAATTTTTATCTCAAAAAAAGTTGTTTTTCTCTACTTTTTGCCATTTTTGACCATTTTTCATGAAAAAAAAAACTTTCATATCAGGATATTTTTTAATACGGCAACATAAACCAGACTTTTAGCGCATAACACCCACAATGTCTGAAGTTATTATATCCTCTTAAAAAAAATTCTGTAGTCGGGTTTAGTTGGAAATGGATGTACAGTGAAAATAATTTTTTTATATATTCTCAGATAATTAGTTATGTTTAGAAATTAAAAATATAAACGTTCCCAAGAATGAACACTTTTATTGTAGATAAAAAAAAAATTTCACATCTTTTTTTCTTTCATATATTGCTCTGAAAAATGTACCAATCTGTCGGATCGATGTCACCCCCTTGAAAGATTTGGCGTCGATATCTCAGCTTCACGTATATTTTTTTTGATAAACATATTTTGTTGAGAATTTTCTGCCAAGTTTTTTCACTTCTAAGATTTTTTTTGGTTTTAAGATTTTTTTAAGGAAAAGTCGTTTTTTCGGAAGTTGAAATTAAATGTTAAATTAAGGGTGACGATAATTGAGATTTCTCAGATAATTTTTTTGATTACCCTTTTTTGTCCAGAATTTGTCACTGAGTTTTCTAACTCCCAGGATTTTTTCTGAATTTTGAATTGTTTTCAAAAAAGTAGGTTTAAGAAAATTTATAGTTCAGAATTTCACCAAAAACAAGAAATTTACAAGTCGTTCCTGAAACTTTGAAGAGGAAAATTGAAAAAACGGTACCATTCGGACCCTAATTCAGGCTTTGCGGTGAAATTAATGTACAAATTGAAAACTCTCTATATATTTTCAAGGAGGAGTAGGCTTTTGCGTGAGGCCCCCAAATACGCTGTTTTGACCACTAATGACAAAATTTTGAAAATTTTCTACCACTTGGAGATGCGCATTCATATTTGGAAGTTAAATTGCAAATAACAAGAAATAATGATGAGAAATTAATGAGGAGTAAGCTTTTAGAAATTTTAAAGGACGCCTACTAAAAACCAATTCCAATGCGTAGATTGAAGTATCAGATGCTCTAAATAGTACTGGCAACTTCCCTAAGAGTTGTACTACGTATTTGGAAAAACAATTAATTATTTCTAAAGCCTGTTTTCTCAGAAACTTTACTCGTAAATGTTTTAAAAAATAGCCCAATTATCGACGCTCACTCCCTTAACCCAACGGACATTTTCGGCTTTTGAATTTTATTTATTTACAATATAAAAAGTAATTTTTGCATTGTTGTTCATTGACTCGTGCAGCTGAAAACCAATATACAGAAAAGCTTAGTTTTTAAGCAGAAGATGTAAAATACATAAATAAACAGCCTGATGCGTAACTTTTGTTCTTATAAAATAGACAGCCCCATTTTTTTGTGATCTTATTCGTCTAAATTCTCCTTATTCCCAGCCGATGTTCCTTTTCCAGTAATATTCTGAATTTAAATATTTGTGCTCACTGGAAATTCAAACAAAATTGTCAACACACAACAATGCTTATAAAATGCAATTAAATATTTAAATCTTAAATTTTTGTGAGTTAGAAGTTTGCTGAATCAATTTAATTGTTTTAAAAATTCTCAAACTTCTTATGTATATAAAATAGTTATAATCTATAATAAATATTGTTGTTCTGAAACTTCTACAATCACATACTTCAAATGTAATCATTTATACTATTTCGAATTTATACAAGAAATTGTATTCTTTTGAAACTTTGTTAGAAAAGTTTTTATTAAATAATAAAATAAATAAACTAACTTGTACCATGTGACAGCTATATAAGAACATCAGACCAATTGACATAACAAATCAAAAACATTAAATTTCGCTCTGAAATTTTTTCTTAAATCTACCTACAGTTGCAAGCATGAAATATGGTAAATTAAGAGGGTTCACTGTTGGCGGAGTCAATATTTTCGGTTCATCAACTGTTATCGAATTATAAATTTGGTCTGGTAGAATATCATTTAATTTTTCCCAAGATTTATCTTTCACAAGTTTTGTATTATTTACTGCAAGAATTTCAGTCACATTCGGTTCCACGAACGGTTCCATCTGATCGAAGCCGAGGATATCCTCACAATAAAATTTAATATATATTTTTATAAAAGTTTTCGCCCCCAATATTGGCACAAAAATTCTAACTGGTACTAGTTTTAAAAATTGATAAATGTCTTTAAACTAGCAACGTCGCCAATATTTGTTTTGATCGACTAAGTAATATTTGGGGGAAAATTGTGTTGATATTTCCGCCAATGAGGTTGGACTTACCAACTGTGACGCTATCTTCAACCCACGCAAGGTGCTCGAATAAAGCAAAGCCCGTTATTAGTATAGTACAAGTTTTTGATTTCACATCTTATAATTCTAGATTAAAAAACAAAGCAGAGTTTGGTTACAATTTTTTAAACAATAAATTCTTATAAAATTACGAAACTAAGCTAATTGAATCAACATGGTAGCTTCCTAAAGAAAACCTAGGAATGTACGCTTACTGGTACACATTTCCGGACTGGTAAAACTTTTCGGGTCGGTATTTGTACCAGTTAGAAAGCCAGGAATGTGAAATTGTTTTTCCATGGATACAAGAATTAATACCGAAGGTATTATACCGTCTCACAGGTGCTTAAATACAAGTTTTCGCAGTTGATTTATGATAAAACTTTGTTCGATAAAATCTGGATTTTAAAAATCCTTGTTATTTTGAAACATAGATAACGTCGATATGATAACGAATAATTCATCGATTCTTGCTCATGAATTCTGTCAAAAGTCAGATTTTTGGTCAATAATTGATTTCAACTCTTTCAAAGCTTGAGATCAAATTTATCATATTCGAAATACTGGTATAAATATAACGGTGATAAAGCTTAAAATTTAATATCTCGATGAAAAATTCATTTGAAATAGAAATAAAATGCTGCATGAAGATTCACCTCTTTTTCAAAATGTAAAAATGACATCACTATTCCAATAACCATCGCAAACATCCCAACAGAAAACCATATGTAGATTTTCTTTCTCGATTTTGGGCGTCGTTTCTGAACTGATAATCTTTGTATTGCATTCTGAACACTGGGCTACAAACCGAAAGCTCCCATGAAAAATATTCTAGTAACTAAGAAGCTACGATTTGAGAATAAGAAAAGTTAAGTCTAATTCAGATTCGAATATTCAAGGAAAACTTAATGAACACATTTTACTGTATTTGATAAAATGTAGACGAAATGTGAGGCAAAATGAGAGTAACGAGTTCATGAGTATCTTGTGAAAGTTGTGTGTTTTGAGTTAAGCACAGTTCATTAAGCAGAAATCACTCACTTTAAAAATAAAGAATAAATTTCCGAAGAAAATTAAATAAAAAGACCACGAAGATATCAAAAATAAGTTCAAAACTTTCGGTCTACCTTGCAAAAGGCAAAATTAAACTTGCTTATTTTTTTCAAATCTAGATCCATAGCCAGATGTGAAAAAAAGTTAGCGAATAAGTGTTTGAATAAATATCAGAATTTCGCACATTTTTTATGTAATCAGGATCTGATAATCAAATCGCCATTTTACAAACAATAACTACAAATCAGTATGAATTTCATACTATGAAAATAAGCAGAAGAATAGAAAACGACACATATTTTTATTTTATCGCACTGTTAAGAAAGAATACGATACTGTACAACTCAAAATAATACCGATCCGATCTACTTTTGCTGAACTTTGAGTGAAAATCTGCGTTTTAACGCATTATTAGATTACAGAATTTGAGCCAAAATTAAATACTATAAATACGAAAATTTTTGATATTTGATGAAAAATGAAATTTCATCTAACTATCAGCTACATTTATTCGACATTTTTTAATCGCCATTTTTCACGAAAATAATTATGACTACCAAGCTCTACTTCAAAATGATTGAATTTGTTTCTTATTGAAGTGAGTTTGAATTATGCACAGCTGGTTTTGAGCATCACGACGTTTTTCTCATTTGTTCTCGGTAAATAGCCCATAAAGTTCGAACTATTGTCAGAGTGCTCTAGAATTTCTACGGTACTATACATACTATTAGCTTGAAATGAATGACTGGCGCTTATATTAGCACCAGGCAGGTTCATTGACTTCTCCATTTTGCAAAGATAATTAGGCGTCAGTTCATCGTCCAATTACCAAATCTAAAGAAATAGTTTAGAATTTTTTGTGACTCAAATTGGTTTAAGAAGTAAGTAGGTATAGTTAACGTGTCGCAAATAATTGCTCCGGAAAATGCCATGAAAAAATTCGAAGTCAATTATATCTCTTTGGTGAGATAGTTATTGAAAGACTTTTCTGAATTTGTGCAAATATTTCTGAATAAAGAACCCTGATACAATATTTAAAACAAGTTGAATATAATTTTAAATTAAGTTGAATATGCGCAAATAAAGTTTCGCAGTAATGCTTTACAGCAGGAGCCCGATATTGCCGGAAAAAACTTACGCAATTTCACAATTTTAGCTGAACGATCAAGCTGAAATTCTTCCAGGGCCCACATTGCAGAAACAGCCAATATGGCCGAAATTCCGTGGGCGCTTGAGGTTTTTATAACTAATTTATTGACGTGCGTGATGAATGTTATCATATTTCAAAATTGAATTTCCCAAATCTTCTTTATAAGATTTTTGTTAGATTGTAATTGGTTGAGTAAATTCAACTCATTTTGGTATCTTACTTCGTTAAAACTAATTGTAAAACTCCTTATAAAATTAAAAACTTCTAAAATTGTGACGCCATTTTAAACTTTAGATCTTTTTTTATATTTTAACGATAAATTTTATTTCTGTCCCCATATATATCGCTGAAGGTGCCAATATTCCCGAAAGTGCCCGATATTCCCGAAATTTTTGGCAAAATTTTATTGGCGATATTTGGCCTCTATTGTTTGCTCAGTTATGCTCAAATAGTTATCATAAATTCTTGTCAAACAACTGTAAAACAACTTTTCTCGGTTTGATGGACCTCCAGCGGGGGCGACCTGATATCACAAAACGTTTTTTCGGCACTTCAGGTGATATTGGCACTAAAAGCGATATTGGCACTTTCGACGATATAGAAACAGAAAAAAAACTTATCGTTTAAAAATTGAAAACGCGCAGGCGTTCTCAATGACGTTATAATTTGAAAGTTTTTTAACTTTAAAATGAGTTATACAATTAGATACAATTATATCGAACGCAATCAAACAAAAATAGGAGAAAAATAGATTTGGGAAACTAAATCTAGATAAATAACGTCAGAAACCTCAAACACCAACGCAATTAGGCGATATTTTCACTTTTGGCGATATGACCACTAAAAGTCTTTAAGTCCCTTTAAGGGGGTTGTGGGTGTAAATAAAGCAAGAGTGAAAGAAAATGTTTCTTTATATCGAATCGTTGGGAAAAGAAAGGCTATTATGAAAAAAATATGAGCTCTGATTGGACAAATCGACGCAAAAGTGGTTGTTGGTTAGATTGTTTTTTGGGTGGGCGTTTTATTCACATCATACTCATTCTCATATACTACAAGCTCAAATAATATTAATAATGAATCTGTTTTTTTCCACGGAATAAACAAACAGGGAATAATTTTCAGAGAAATAACGGACAAAAATATATCAAATGTCGTAGGTTTCATACATTATGTTTTATTCATTTGAAACATTATTGACCGACTTATTCGCGATTTTAAAGGAATTTCTGAATTAATTTGTACCGTCATAAAACAACAGAGAATAATTTTCAACGAAAAAGCGAAAAATATCAACAATATGTCGAGGTTTCATAAAGTTTATGTTTATCCAATTGAGAACAAAATTGACCGACTTATTCCGATGTTCTGTGTGAATTGAAGAAACTATTTTTACCAGTTTTTCTACTCCCGGTACCGGTGGCCACCTTCACCAGAATTCATAAAAAAGTACTTGCAGTGATAGAGAAAGTTTTAGTCTCCTTATTTTTTTTCTCATTTATTCTTATCTGCCGCATGTATCAACCCTTGCCAGTCCAGCGGCGGAGACGAGGGCTATTTTCCCCAGCATTCAACATCTTACACCCACAGACCCCTCTCTCTTCGCACGTAACTTTTGAAATTGCGTAGGTGTAACTGCAATATTGGCAAATTCCGTCGATAGTTGAGCCCGACGCGATCTACTTATTTTATTTGAAAAGAAACTAACAGTTCTAACTTTATTTTATTGTAGATTTTCAGATAGCAAGTTTTTCTGTTCTT
>SCLH01001393.1:12385-46184 GCA_004367855.1 Oikopleura vanhoeffeni
AACATTCTACACCCACAACCCCCTCTTCTCTTAAGCTAAACTTCGTGAAATTGCGTAGGTGTTAACGCAATATTGGCAAATTCCGCGATATTGAGCCGACGCGATATATTGTTTATTTGAAAGAAACTAACAGTTTAACTTTATTTTATTGTAATTATTCTAGATAGCAAGTTTTCTGTTCTTTTTTCAATTATCGTTGGATTCTATCCGAACGCGATTTTTCAAGATTATCATTGAATATTTTTTGTAAAAAATTTCTGCATTTCAAAAATTAATAAAAGAAATACTATGTTTCCCTCCCTGTATAATCAAACGAATAATCAACTCGGCCCTCTTTAAAATCTAAACAAATTAATTTTTGTCCGATGAAGTTCAAACCCCAAAATTAATAAAAATATAAAGGGCCAGAAACCCATTCTCTAGAAGATAACGAAGCGAAAAGTGTTTGCATAAAAATTAAATTGTTGTTTTTTTTTCCGGACCATTGTGCACTTTTTTTTACATTGAGATTGCATCATGAATGTAAGCATAGGTTTTGCTTGTGGGAGTTCACATAAAGATCAGGCTTGTTTAAGGGTTTTGAATGGTTTTGCCTGGGTTTTGAGTGGGTTTTCCATCCATTTTTTCGAATAATAGGGGAAAATGGGATGGGAATAGAAAATCGGTCGATAATGCATCCCTTTGCAAGCCTGATAGAGATCGTCACTGTATCATGTTCAAAAAAGGTTGAATCATAATTCTACGCGTTTTAAGAAAGTATGATTAACCATTATTTGACTTTGAATGAAAAGTAATTTCTACTGATTAAATTATAGTTGGTGAAAAATATCCTACATTTTCGGTCTTCGAAGTATCCCGGTCACTGGAATTTTTCGTCAGAAAGATGCGAAACTACGATCATTGTGATTACCTGAGCCTAATTTCTCTGGTCAAAATTTATTAAAAATCTGTTACAGTGAACAGTATCCCCTTGAAAGTACGCGAGGTTGATTTTATAAGGACAAATTCACAAAAATGTATTGTATTTAAGGGCCTCGGTGCATCTTGACAGATTTGCACCTTTTCATGTTTTTTTGTCTTGATGGGAAACTTTTTGCCACTTCCAAATTTTCGGATAAAAACTTTTTTAACACAAGTTGCCACTTTTCAACTTACTTTGTGTAATCTGAATTTCTTCAGATCGATAATTTTTAGTTTATAAATCGTCTTTTGAAAAAACACTCAAAAAATGCGCATTTTGCTCCATGGTGTCTAAATAACAGTAAAATTTATTATTTTTTATATGTTACTCATAAGCCCTAAAATACGCTTTCGACCACCGACTCAGATTTATTAAATTTCATTTAATACGATTTCTACGTCAAAATCGAAAATTTAAATTTGTGAAAAAAGACGGAAAAACTCGAAATTTTACCACATCAAAAAAAAAAATTTCTGCATGAGTTTAATAAAATAATTGAAAACAGTGGATGAGTCGGCTTATCAATTCGGCAAGTTTGAGTCTTTAATTTTTTTATTCCGGATAATGAGGGCCTTGGAGTATTTCTGCCGATCCGTAGCTTCGTAGAAAAAAGTATGCTTCAGAGTATTAACAAGAGCGAAGAAGCAAAACAAAGACATATTTAAATATAGTGAAAGTAGCCATTCCAAATATTTTCAGCTAAGGATTCCAGAAAAATTAGTTTGAAAAATTTTGAACAAGAAATGAGGAAAATTTTTGACATATTTCCAAATAGTTTTGACCAAAAATCCCAAAAAATGTCATATGATTTTTTAAATAGCACATAAAAAATATGTGGTTACCTACGCGAAAAGTNATTTTCATCAACATTACGTAAAATTTGTAAAGTGAAAAATGGAGAAAAAAATGCCTTCTGAGACACTGAGGCCCCAATCTTGCAAGTTATAGAATTTCGTCTCAGTACTTTGTTTGAATAAAATAATTCTTATATGAATACAAAATATCAAAGAATTGCATTTTTAGCAAAAATTTAATTTTTCACTGACCTCTGATTATTTGAAATCAATAACTGTTATAAATTCCATCAGAAAAATGTTGTCTCTATACATTAAATCAAATAGAAAAAATTGTGTTAAAAAACCTAAGCTCCCCTGCCTTATTATTTCTCTGTAAATTAATTATCATCTTTGAGCAACTTTGACTAACCTTAGTTTCAATCGATTTTTGTCTTAAAAACGTGGTACCAAGGGAGAAGTGAGAAGCAAAAAAGAAGTTTAAGGGATAATTAAAAATAGATTTGAACTGCTTAAATATTTATATAAGAAATCGAATCAGAAGAACCATTTTTTTGCATTTATTAAAATTATACAGAACATTAAAGTTTGAATTTTAATTCGAGTATTTGTACAATACTGGAGATTTGCTGACTAGGACGCTAGATACACCATGCAGATTTAAGATGATCAATAATTTTAATTATGGAAAACCTAGTTTAATATTTACTTTCGTGGTTTGTAATTTGAAAAGGTTCATGCGCAAAAAACCCGTGAAAAATTTGTTAACAATAAGTTTTTCAAGCTTTGGTACACCACTTTGAAAATAAACGTGTACGCTGTATAGAACTAAAACATGTCTTATCGCCTTTTTTTCTTTTATGGTCCAAATTATTCTTTTTTTCTCGGGAATCAGAAATAAGGTTCAAAAGACAGTTTTTAATTTTAATCTCAAAATGAAAATCTTTCATTTGCAAAAATATTGTTTTGTACAGTCCTCAGTCTCATTCTTCTACACTCCTAACTAGCCTTTTTAGAGATTACCTCGAAATAAAATGAAATTTGAAATATTAATAGAGTATTAGTGGGTATCTTGAGAAAAAAAATATATTTTGAAGACGGAGATCTAGAAAACCCTTTTTGATTTCTTCGGATGCGTACCGATTTTTGACATCAGTACCTGAAATGAGGTCAGGTGCAATTTTTGGAAATGCTCAGATGTAAATAATTTTTAAATTCTGTTGATGTTTTTTCTAAAATTTTCTGGACATTATTCGAGTAAGTTTTGAAATTCAAAGAGTACTCTTATGTTAAACCCTATTCCTTGATTTGCAGATCATGTGATTTTATTTGAATTTTGCTGTGATTGATCAAAATTATTCTGATAACTTATAAAGTTTCTTCTCGAATATTTATTTGAAGTGATTCGAGCATTTTCATATAATAAATTTTTTTCTTGATTAAACGATCAAATTTTTTTTGAGCTTTACTGAACTCAACACATACCAGTGTAGTCTTTATATTTAAAATGTGCTCAAAGGTTTATTTTAGTAATACCAAATTTCTCTGCAAAAAAGTATTATAATACAGAAATTTCAATGTTCATTTTGTAATATAATATAAATGATTCAGAGTTGTTATGTGCGATAGAAGGCTTGTTGTCAACCGTGACTAGAAAGCAATTCTGAGAGTTAAAACATTAATTTAACGGAATGGACCCGGTTTTTCAACTCAATGGTCTTTTTTTAAATGCCTTAATTTTAAGCCATGATTTATTTCTGAGGCTTTTAATTTTTAATAGAAAAACTTACCTTTAATCAATCTATTTCTGAACTTATTCATTAGGATCTTTCCTTCATTATATTTGCCACATTATTTACCCAAGTGATGAAACTTATTATTCATTAATTAAATTTAGTGATTCTCTGTCAATTTTCTTAATATAAAACCGCTTCTTGTGCTGTAAGATAGCCAGGGTCTTTGATTTTTCTTGTTTTTACTCTGATTTTCTGCAGTCGAGAAAATGGCATTCTATCTGTGATTTATAATTCATGTTGTCGATGTACGATATCTTCGGCTTATTGGATACAAAATATTCTACTTTTGATTTACAAGAAAATAAATGAAATTATACACATACAGACAAGAATTGGCATTTTCGATAAATACAACGTAGAGCTCGGCATGCATAATTTATTGAAATAATTGCAGAGCGACAAGTCACTTGTTACAAGTCTGAACAAGTCGTTTGAAATAAAATACAAATAAGTATAAAGAAATGACCTCTAAAAATTAATAACCTTATTTCAAATTACTAAGTTCATAAAAAATATGATCATGTGATTTACTTTCTTCTTACTGCCATAACATGAATGTGCATGAATTATTCGCACCTTAAATTTATTTGAAATATCGGAGTGCCATAAACTCGGCAGATTGCAGTCAATTCAACTCACGAAAATATCAAGTTGGCTTATTTTCGTCAGCTCAGTTTAAACGAATTTCATGTGCTATGAAACCGTCTCAACCTGTGATGCGGGGAAAAATGACAAATTGACCGATATTCTTTATTATTAGATTCGATATTTATTTCAGTAAAAACCGCGGTATTTATACGATAAAGCCGCTAGATGATGCATTACAGATGGCAATATGCAATCGCCCTTAATCAGCTGAGCATAACTTTTAGTTACTTCTGAAAGTAGGATTTATGGTTTTATTGCACGCTGATAACATCAGTAACCTAAAAAGGCATGATTTCATCAGAATGTTAATAAAATACATTCATCCAACTGTCCCAACGGGATAAAAGTGAAATTTTGCAATGTATGAGTACAGGAAGAGGAAAGTTTATTGTTAACAGATTTTATACAGTAAAATTAGAATTTAATTGAAATGAATTGTTGCAACTTAAAATTTTGTGGGGTTATTACCCCTTCTGGAAACACTTCCCGCTCTAGGTACCTTGATGCTTTCTAGGCGGTACTAAACATCAGAAGCCATAAAATTCCTCAAAATCTAAAGCCACTTTCATTATCTGGCTTGAATTTTCAACTTTATGATAAAGATCGATACTTACTTTATATGAATTCCATGCCCTGACCATTTATGATTTTACTTAAAGTGAATTATGTATGAAAACTTAAATGTTTATACATTTCCCTACTCTGCCACTGAATTTTTGTCTAAAACATCATTTAAAATTTCAAGGAATTTTGCAATTTCGTGTTCTATAATCGGATAAAGTTCAGTTTGATAAATAATTTTTTTACGTTTTTTCTCGTAATTTAGAAATGAAAAATTATTTTGAGTGTCAAACTCTCTCTTATGCTCTTGAATTTTCAGAGAAAATTTTTCAAAGTAATGTTGTAGGAATTGATCTAATGAGTTATCAAATACATAATTTTTTCTTAAAACTGTTGAGTCTGGGGTCGAAACGTTGGAAAATAGACTTCAGTATTTCGTCATTGTGATTTATAAAACTTTCATTTTCTGTAGGTTTTTTGTGCTCATTGACAATTATGGCCAGATCTGCCACAAGTGATTTAAAAATTGTAGCGCTTTTAAATTAATTATTTAAACTTACTACTGATTTATGAGATTTTTCAGTTATTATCTCTTGCGCATTCTCAAATTTGACTATTTTTGAAATTTCCTCGGTAGTCTGGATTGTCTAAGACTCTGACTTTTTATTCAATTCTTAAATTTTCATCGGATTTGTTTGAGTTGATTTGTGCTCAAAATTTTGATATGTTTGGACACATTTATCACTTAAAGTAGTTTTTTTGTTTAATTTGAGGATTTTCCTTTGAATTTGAAGTTATTTGATTCACTTCTAATTTTTTTTCTTTAATTTCTTCTTCATTTTTAATTTCTGAAAAATTTGGCAACTTTTTATTTTATGCCCAATTTGTTCACAAAAATGGCATGCTTAAATATCTTCCAATTTTTCAACGTGTTTTATTGGTTGATTTCTTAGATCAGGAGCCATTTGCTTCTCTTTCTCTGTCCAAAAGAATTTCGACAGGTTGTTCATTTCAGTTATAATCACTGTAATTCTCCAAAATTTTCAATCGTCACGAGTGTAATTCGGAGGCCATAATCTTTTATCATAAAAAAAATTACGACGCGGCAAGCTGCGCTGAATTCTTGTCATATTCCCCCAATAAGAGAATATCCTGTGCCAAAAAATAGCAATACTACAGTGCGACGGAGGCTTAGGTTCTTTTTCCTGTAACAGTCACCAGTAAAACGAAATTTCGTGTGCTATGAAACCGTTCCCTCAACCTGTGATTTCTTAGAAAAGAGACAAGTTTTGACCGATATTCCCTTATTGTTTAGATTCGATATTTATTATAGTTAAAATCGCGGTATTTAAGCAAAAAATACGCTAGATGGTGCAAAACAGATGGGGCGATATTTGGCCTAACGGCTGACGTAACTTTTAGGTAACGTTCTAAAAGGTCATTTATGCTGATCTAGATCAGCTGCCTACAATAGCATCGATTTTACTCAGAATGTAGAATCAATACAGTCAACAATGCTTTGGTTCCAGTATACACGTGGAGTTGATATATTAGGATTTTTCGCCTATGTTTGCCTGTCGGATAAAATTATTTTCGGAACTAGACATAAAATACAGGTAGTGTGAGATCAACTCATTTTTGGGAACAGTGTTTTTGTGCTGCTACGAGTTACATAAAAAGTTAATTTGGTAGCTAGGGGCAGATAGTTGTTGTTTCGGAAGTGAAATTTCTAAATTATCAACTTCCAAGTAATACATGAAAATATTAGATTATTATTAAAGTGAATTTAAGGGGTTAGAGTCCGCATAAAAAAAATTGGCCTGAAAATCTGAATTAAGTTACTTAAACCATGCCCAAAAAACAATTGGTTGATGGGTCTCGTCGCTTTCCATCATTCCGGTTCTCCCACAAGAGGGCGCAAAGGTCGAAAAAACGGGGTACCATTTTCTCCTTATTACATATCGATCACCTTCAAGTTCATGTGGTCAGAATGACGAATTCGCAATACAGCAATTTTGTCTGATTTATAAAAATACTAGTATGTAACCTAAAAAGTGGTATTTTGGCCGGTTTGTAACGTTGTTCGAAAACCCGCTTCATCAGAATTTGGTGTTTAACTATGCTCTTTGATTTCCTATACAATTGCGAACAATAAATTGGACTAAATTTCTATTCATGTCACAAAAATTTACTAAGCATGTATAAAATACATGCTAAAAATCTGATTTTCACCCATCTTTGAAAGGTAATGTCGCAAAAAAAGTAGACTAAAATATGATCTACAACTAATCCAGCTCCAACAACAACATTGGTGATGAGTTTGCTGCTTTTTTATGATAATGTCCTCACTAGAGGGCGGCAAAGTGAAAAACGAAGTACCAATTTCCTCTTAATAATATCCGATTAAAAACCTTTAAATTTGTGGGGGACGTTAAAAAACGTTGATATCATGCACAAATATAATTTGCTTTGGTTTATATTCTGAAATGTAAAACTCATCATAGATTAGACCTTCAAATTAAATTCGTTTTGGCCGATTAGGTACAATTTTTTGCAATGGATGGAAAAAAGACCCCCCTAAAATATTTCTCAATGACGCATTCCAAGAGAAACTGTACTGCATTCGGCCAAAATCTATATTTTTGACGGTATCTACTGTATTTCTCACTTTTCAGAATAACAACCACCGAATTATATTTGCGCATTGATATCTTACTTTTTCACGTCAAAATAGTAGTTAATCCGGGATAATTTATTAGGATGAAATGGTACGTTCGTTTTTAAGCTTTGCCGCCCTCTATTGAGAGGAAGCATCATAATAAATGCAGCAAAGACTATCACAATTAGTTTTTTTTGGCTGGTTTAGTTGTAGATCAATTTTATCTCACGTGTTTACAGACATTACCCTTCACAATCTTTGAATATCAGATTTTAGCATTATTTTATACATTTATAATTTTTTGATCGACATGTAGTGAAACATGTAGTCCCAATTATTCGCAGTGTATGAGAAATCGAATGAGCAAGTTAGAAACAATTATGATTAGCGCGTTTTCGAAAAATGGTACCCAACCGCAAAACCACGTTAAGGTATCTACTGTAGTTTTTATAAATTTCAGACAAAAACCAACACAATATGTTGCTCATTGATGAATTCGCTCAATTTGACGCATGAATGAAGTGATCGGATATTGTATTTAAGGAGAAAATTGGTACCGCGTTCCGTTTCGACTTTGCCGCCCTCTTGTGAGAGAACCGATGATGAAAAGTGACGAGACCATCACCAATCGTTTTTTGGGGGGTGGTTTAGTACTAAAAGATTTTCAGGCAAAGCTTTTTTTGGCGGACACTCCCTCCTTAAGCAAGCAAAAGATTGTACACAGTTGACTGTCATAACCATATGATATATGGAATTTACCGACCGTTCAGGAGTTACAAATCCTAAATATTTTGAACAATGCGAAAATCTGAGCATTTGATGGCTTGATCCTTCCAAACTGACCAATGAAATCGGTCTAAATTACACGCAATCACGGTTTTGATTGGTGCTAATATTGCGGTTGTTGTATCATTCAATATTTAGGATTTTACTCTGCGGTCCGGTAATCTCATAATGAAAAATAAAGAAAAAGTAAAATGATCTGCTTTAACACGAACTACATTTAATCAAAAATCATAATTCTTGATCAAATCTTTTGTCTACTTAATTTAATAAGATCACGTTTGATTTGAAAATATAATCAAGAGAACACAACTTTGACGTAGGCAAGATACTTGTGCATCGTTTCCGACAGAAAATGTAACTTGTGAAGACAACTTTGACCGTGTTAACTCACGGTGAATGGGATAATCGCCTTGCTCTCTATTATTCTGTTCAAGAAACTGTAAAATTCTTAGAATATGAACATGTTCGGATCAAAGTTCACCACGTGCAAAACTTTTTTTATGCAGAAAAGAAATTGGAATTCAACTTCTTAAGGGGGTTGTCCATGCTGGATAAGGCTTTTTCAAAGCTCATAAATTTTATTCTTTATAACAGCGGATTCTAAAGAGAATTTAACTTTTTCCATCAACATTATTGTGATCTCTAGCACCGTTTGTTCTTAATCAGACCATAGTTGCTAATATCGTTCCCAGCAAAGTGTACCGAGGAATCTATTGGTGATTTAAATTGTCTTAATTCTCACTTTCCCATATTCACATTTCATTTCGCTTGGCATGGGACATTGTCGAAATGAAGGCTTGGTTTGTTTGAAATAGAGCGAAAAAGAAACTAGGACTTGTCAAAAAAATTTGCTCGCTGTTAATCATTTAAACCGTGTGTAGGTTTAAACATGCGTATGAAGAAAATCAAAGAAAGATGTTTTCCAGAATTTACGAACTATTATCCTGAGATTTATAAGATTGTTATTAAAAAAATAAGAAAAGTTAATGAGCCTTCGAAAGCTTTTCCACATGAACCTTCCCTTAAAGGGAGTACCTCCACGCGGTTTATTTGCGGCTCTCAAGCATGGTAGAAATAATTTTGTAGTCCATCTTCATTTTTTGTTATGGTTTCAATCGTGTAAAAAATTAAAAAAAAAATTTTCGATGTATAAAAAATGCCAAAATTTCTATTTTTTAATAAAGTTATGAATTGTCCATCTATGGTCGGTAACTTAAAGTGAAATTCCGTTGACCTGTTTTTGGTTGCATGAGTTCATTTGATGTCAATTTACAAAAAAATAAAAAAACATTCTGTAATTTTTTCTAGATTGATAAAATCGACGTACCCCATGCGGGTTTAATTTCGGCTTCTCAGACATGATAGAAGAAGCTAGATTTTATCTGCATTCTCATTTCTGTTATGGTTTGCAATCCCAAAAAAATAAAAAAAACAAAATTTTTTTATTAAAAAAATTTCCAAAATTCCATATTTTTGATATCAATTTCTTCTATGGCCTTGTAACCTTGTTAAAGTTGAAATCCGTTGACGCTGATTTGTTGCATGAGTTCACTTTGACTTTCGAATCTTAAAATAAATTTAAATTTTCGGAAAAATAACAAAATTCTGAAAGTTTCTAGATTGATAAAATCTGACGGACCTTATATTTCGGCTCTCAGACATGTAGATATGCTTAATTTTATCTCATGCTCAATTTGTTATCGGTTCATTCAAAAAAATTAAAAAAAAATAAAATATTTCGATGGTAAAAAAGTTTCCTATTTCTTTCTTAAATTGACATCCGTCATTTCAGCTTATTCGACAGGAATCTGTTTTATGATAGAAAGACCACCGATATCATACATTTACTGTGTAAATTATGGTTTCATTAAAAATATGAAATTTGTTAAGAACTATAAAAAAAGTATAGATGTCCAAGAAAATATGTTATCTGTATTTTCAGGAAGCAAACTTTGACTGCGCAAAAGACCATAACTACAAAAGATAGCAAATACTGAGCGCTATAAACAATCACGAACGTCGCAATTTTAAGAAAGTGCTTTTCTTGCCGGCGAAAAGAAAATTTGCTCCACTGTGCTCCAAAGTAAATTGAAGCTAGGCTCAGGGTTCCAAAAACAGCCATTTTGAGGGAGCTTTAGATCATATTGATAGGCACATTAAAGAAAAAGATAATATCTAGCGCATAACTTTTTTTTAGCTTAACAAATTAGGTATGCGCAACAAAAATTCAAAAATTCTGTTAAGACATCGCTAATTGAAATTGAACAGATAAAAAGTCGAACAAAATGACTTTTTGACCGGTAAATAATCCGTACTATCATACAGAGAAACTTTTGTACTTTTTCGAAAACAGACAAACTCCGTGGGTTTTAAGAAACATGAAATCTCAAGCTAACTTTTGATTCAGCTCAGTTAACAAAACGTTTTGAAATCACTAAAGGCGTGGGGTACTCCCTTAATGGGGTTTGTTGGATGTAGAACTGTTGGAATTGCTGGGGAAAATAGCCTCCTCCAGTCGACTGGAAGGTCGAATAACGGGCAGCTAAGCTATATAAATGAGAAGACAAATACTGGAGACTAAAACCTTTCTATCATGCAGTAAATTTTTTTGATTCCTGGTAAAGGGTGGGCTAACCAGTGCCGTATGAAAAACACAGTAAGAAATATGTTCCGCATTCACAAAAATTGGTTAATTCTTAGTCATTTTGCTTTAAATTGATTCAAACAAAGAATTCGTGAGTACGCGGACGTCTACAAGATAATGACAGGGAGGTCCGTTAAAAAAATTCTCGCTTTGATTTTTTAAACGGTAAAAAATGAAAATTCAAAATTCTCTTAAAATCTGAATAATCTCGGTCAATTTTGTGAAAATTGAATAAAACCAGAATATTAAATCGATGAAAAATGTTGCATACCATAACGCTCGAAATCGTTGAAAAATTATTTTCTCTGTTTGTTTTAAACGTTAAACACAGAATTTATTGTGTATAGTCTTACATGCAGAAGTCGAGCAAGCAGAGAGTAGAAGAACGCCCCGACGCGAATGTCTCCAACCAATCAAAACCATATTTCAATATTTTGAACCATATACATCTCATTCATATACAACTTATTTTTCATTACTTTTACCCTCCCACACCAATACGCATTGCGGGGACGCGAGATTTTTTCAATCCCGCAACGAGATATGAAATACTTCATATCCACAGACTTTCATTCATAATTTGTCCAATAGAGTTCGCATCTTTTTCTAGTAATGTTTTAAAAATTTGGATACGACTACAATTCGAGTATATTTTTTCCCTAACTTTTATTAATGATTGCGCGCCAATTTTCGTAAAAAGATCCTAGCCGTAAAATAACAACACAATAAAATAAAATGCTGAGAAGACTCAGATTTAGGAAATTATTGAGACTAGTCCTGCGTATGATTAGGTGGCGGCTGGTCTTTATGGAGAGTTTTATTTTTCTCAAGTGATTCTATAAAACACTCGAAAAAATAAAAAACTCTAGTTTTCGCAATTTCAATTTGAAGGAAATAATTAATTTTTGAGTAGAATTTAGATAGGATACTCCTAGTTGTCTCCAACGAATTGCATTTTAATCATTGCTTTTCATCCATCTCATATTTCTTCATTCATCTCATAATCACTAAGATCCTCAGTCTGTGTATCATTATCTAAGTAGTCAACAAAACTTGCGAGGATCTTGTTCATATACATAAGGCAATTTTAAATTTTCAATTCATTGTTTTTTAATATGACATCCGTCGGAGAATAATGAATTAATACAAAACTGTATTTTACCCATCTAGACAAACATATGGCCGATCAATCTGTCAAGCCTGCTGCAAATCTAGCTGAAGCTTGATTGATTTATGTCCCGCCGATAATCAAGCCTAATGCAGGCGAAAACTTGAAGTTGTCTTCTTTTTAGTTGGCTTGAACTTGGATTCAAATACATTTTGATTTTGTATCCTGCAAATTACAATTGATTTTATCCTGCAAAAATACGTTTTTTACCTGATTTTTGAAATGGTACGTTTTTGGTACAGAAAAATGAGAAATTATCAATGTTGTATCTAATTGAATCGAGATATTTTAACTCAGAGAAAAGATCAGACTACGCAAGGTTTGGACTTATTTATTTATCAATTTCCATACTCACTCTGGAATAATTTTTTTGTTGAAAAAACTGTAACTTCATTTTTCGGCTTATATGACCAAATATAAGTTAAATTTGAAAAAATTTAAAGTCTGTTCTCAATAATTAAATAATTGTATTTTCATTTCCAAATTCGTCGTAATAAAGCTTGCAGTAGTTCGAGTCGAAAACTATTTTCATAATTTTTTTTCTGCATTTTTTTGCGGCATTTTTTGGCGCTAAGGGAAGACGAAAACGTTCCTTTTCACGACAATTGAAGTAGCTTTTTTACATCAGTTCCGACTATATCTGAGTACCAGTGTCTAATTAATCTTTGTTATCAATGTGATTTGAAAAATGCATGGTTTTCCGATGAGGTCGTCGGAACTATAACCTCTATTTTGTCTTGCATTTATCGAGCAACAAAATAAAATTATAAAATGTATAAGCCCTCCAATTAACGTCTATCCTTGAATCTGTGTCATTAAAAATAATGATATTTTATCGCATTTATTATCTTCCGCAATCAACGCGCCGAAAGTGGCGTTCCCGAAATGGCTTTGGGTGTGAGGGGAATATTCAATGGTTGTGGGTGTGAGGGGGTTAAGAAAAATTATTGTATTGGGGGAACGGGTTCTATGAAAATAGTATTAACTATTTGTTCCACACATACATCTTACACCCACAACCCCTTAAGCTTTCTGTAAACAGCGTTCACAGTAGAGCCACATGTGCGGATATTTGTTTTATATGCGGATATTTTTTTTAATGCTCAGAAGGATTAGCTTATTTTTTAAAATGCCTTAACATTCTCAAATTGTCTTAATACTTCCCAAATTTCCCTTATCTTTTTCAATTGGTCTTAACATGGTATAACCCTAAAAACAGGAACATTAGGAACTATAAAGAAAATTGAAGTTGAAAGACCGATCTAGACTTAGAGGACAATTTTGGAAAATAAGGAGATTTCAAAGTAAAAGAGAAGAAAGTAGGAAAATAAGAACTATGCCCATGAAATAATAATCAGTAGGTAACTTAAGGACGATCTTGGAGAAATATTTAATAATACATTATTTTTGCGAACCTTTCGAATTTAATTTTCTAATTTATTATAAAAGCGGTCTTAACTTCTAAAATTTGTACAGTGAACTCTCAAAGTAATGAATTCTCGCGATTTCTAGAAAATGCCTAAAATTTATGACGATGTAACAGAAAGTATGTTTGTAACTGTGAATGACAATATATTAATAGTAACGTGCACTTTTGGCAATTGAGACATTTTCGGGAAAATAGTGGCGACCCTTTGGCAAAATCAGGAAGCTAATCTGCGGAATCCGATAAAGGACAAATTCTTTGAAAAATAAGGACCGGTTTTTGAACTAAGGAAATTTCCCGAATATGGACAATCAGAAAATGGGAAATTTTGAAAAAATAAGGACAATTTAGTAAAAATAATTTTGTGAAAAAGAAGAACAATTTGGGGTCATATTTTACGGTCCGGAAATCGTTTTTTAAAGCGTAAATTACATAAAGAACAGAGAATTAGATAACTCGTGGTAACCGATTTTTTAATTATTACACTAACGCATTGTTGAATTGATTTTTTTTTGGTATGATATCGGTGCAAATAAAAATGATAAACTTAATTTGTCGTAATTTTTCTGATTTTAATTCAAAGTATTTCAAATACTTAGTATTCCACTCAGAACGTGAATCCAGTTTTCTATAATAAATTATTATTATTAATCTTGATAAAGAGTGAACACTAGAATCTGCCTGCAAAAAAAATGTTTTGTTTAAATGAAAAATAATCTCTTGAAAATGCGAATTTTGGTTTACAAATAAAGGTTCAACTTCTGAATAAAAAACATTCAAAAATACGAATAAAAAAATGTGTAACAATGAAAATAGCCAGAAGACATAGTTTTGAAAAATTTTATAAAATTACTTAATAATATATTGATTCTTTTACTGTAAAGACATTTTGAAGACAAAAAGTGAAATCAGTTTGAGAATGACGTGATAAAGAACTACAAACCTGTGACGTGATAAGAATAGGGCCAACGCACAAAAATAGTGCTTCCATAAAAAGGTCGTATAACTGAAAATTAATGACCCAAGGTACCCCAAGGTATGTTAAACGTTTAAAATTTGGTCCGCAAAAAGGTGTTTGCTCCGACCACTAAATGACGGGCTGTTTCACTTGCTCAAAACGTTTTTTTTAGATTTTAAAATTGAGGGTTATTGTTAATCGTAATTGTTTTCATCGTGTGTATTTTTGTCGGATAACGCCGTGTAAAATTCTGCTGCAGATTGACATCTTTTAATTTTCTCCTCTGTAAGCTCCCATAAGTGTAGCACGATAGTCTGATTTTTTGCGCGTTAGCCTTATATTATAAAGGCTATAGTAATCTCGCGACCCGAAGTTAATTGCATTTTTGCGAGTTTCAGAGTTCAACGTGCTGGTTATTTATGTAGCGAGCAGTTGAGCATGCTGACATGTCATAGAAATAATTTAATAATATTAAAATTTAAATACCAAACAACTAGTTTTTTTTTTAATATTACCTACAGTTTTATTATGTCAATACAACTATTTTTTTCCGATTCAAAACGACACCATCTACAAAGTGACTTCTACAGAAACCAAAATAAAAACGCTTCGGCAAGTTTTCAACTTTGCATATCTCCTTATCAACTTTTTGGTTAGAACAGCGCTAGCCCTACATCTCTTTAACGTGTGATTTGAACCGTTGTGGCTACTGCATTATAACCAAAAGTGATAAAGGGATACTCCTATATTAACGAGAAGTATATTCAAAAATTTATTTTCATTTTTTATACAATATATCCATTTCAACTGTTGTTTAATACAAAAAAAGAATTGATAATCAATTTCTAAGGGGGTAACCGACGGGCTTTTACTGATTTTCAAACGTTAGGTCCTTATGCTAACCGCAATTCGTATTGATTCAAACGCGGATTCTAGGAATATTTATTTGAAATTTTTTCAAAAATGGTGGTCACACAGTTTTGTAGTGACGACGGCCGTATAACCGTCCAAAAAGGTGATTTTTTCCATTTTGTTTGGTACAACTTTATCTAGCCCTGAATCAAAAAAAAAATTCAGTATAAACTTTAATTGTAACTTACCGCCGTACAAACCTGATTTCAATATTTCTTCTTATTAAGAGAACTTGTCCAAAATACAATTGTGTTTGCACATGTTGCGGTAAGACCTAAATCATATTAAGTGAATAAAACCAAACAATATAGATGTTTTTTTGAGTAAAAAGCACTTCTTTAAAACGTGTGCAAGCGAGGGCGGTACATGAAAGAGTTTTTTTAAATGTTTTGCTCTCATTAGCTTTTTAGAGGCCGACTCAAGTTCATTGTACCCCCAAATGTTGCAAAAATAGGATTTTGAAGAAAAATTCCAAAACTTTTTTGAGTAAAAATCATTAATTTTTTGATACTTTGTCAGTCAGTTGTGCAAGCAAAAATAGTTGTAAAAATAGTCAGATCCACATGTCTAGTGCACGAGAAAAAGTTCATTACCGTGAAAAAAATACTTAGAAAAAATCCATATTATGCAAAACTCGGAAAAATTTTTATCGAAATTCATCTTTTTTTAGGTTTTTATAACACAACGTTAACAACAATATAGAATGCAGCAAAATCACGTTTATATCTACTTCTGAGTCTCGGAGAAACAGCATCGCGTCGGTTACCTCAAATTTCTGGACTCTAAAAAATATTTGGATTTTTTTTTTTTCGAAATTTAAAATTTGTTGTATTGCCATGGTTCAAGAATCTAAATCACAGTGAAATCCTTAATGCCAACGAAAAATTAAAGCAAAAAAGTAATAACTCAAAAAATACAGCGGTTAAGGAATAAATCTTTGAAAATATAGAAACATTTTGAAAAATTTGACACGAAAATTTTTGAAAACATTTTGACATGAAAATTCTTATCTTTTTATATTCTGGAAGCAAACTACACGAAATGAACAATGCAACTAAATTGTAGCGTTCCTATCAGCTTATAAACTCGCGAACAGCCTCCGTCGTACCCCCTTAAGGTTCTATTGCAGAATCAATTTTTTATATGCATTTTGTCTAGTACAAGTAGTCTAAAATAAAGCTTTGCGCGAAATGATCCTTAAACCAGATCGTGGTTGATAGAGTTTAAAAGTCTACTCCTGGCAGAAACACATTTAATCTGCCTGCAAGTTTTTTCGAACTATCAAGCTAAATAATGACATGCCTGCGCGAGTTTGAAGAAAAAAAAGTTTTTTAACAGTCAACGGAAGAGTGTGTAACTATAAAAGAAAAATATTGATCAAACAGACAATATCTATTTAATTGTACGTAAATCAA
The DNA here is from genome assembly GCA_004367855.1 of Oikopleura vanhoeffeni. Lineage (NCBI taxonomy): Eukaryota > Metazoa > Chordata > Appendicularia > Copelata > Oikopleuridae > Oikopleura > Oikopleura vanhoeffeni. The sequence goes on from SCLH01001393.1 coordinate 29,114, forward strand.
TTGACTGAATGCATTTAAATGAATATATATTCACACTTTTAAAAAATAATCGAAAATCATCAGAACTGAAAATTAAGCGAAATACTAAAAAATTTCAGAAACAGTGCTAGAATCAACCATTTTTAGCTTGAGGACAAAATGGCCGACAAATATTGCCAAAACGGTTGAAACGAAAATACACAGCATTTCCGATTTTAATTATACTTTATAATTTGCATTAGAACTTTAAATTGAGAATAAGCAAACTACTAAAAAATGTCAGAAACAGTTCAAGAACTGCTCGTGAGACTAAATCGGTGTTACAAAAAGAATTTCAATCCAAAATGTCATTTTAGCCGTGAACTTGAGGCCGATTTTGGGGCTTTGACGGTACAAAAATAAAAAATGAGAGCGCAATTTGAGCTCTTCAAAATGAAATAAAACACATTTGACCTATACAGATTTCTAAACCGAAAACTACAGCAATTTAGATTCAAAAGGCCTTTAGTGAACTTTTGTCTGATCCGAAGCTATTTCCGGCTTCTCGGGCAAGAAATCGAATAAAACCCCAAAATACTAAAATTTTCTAAATTATTCCGCGGATAATCCTATTGTCAAAAAAATAGGTTAGAAAAATGTCTTTATAATGTTAAATTTTCATCTGGCGATGTTAGTCAGGCTGAATATATGCCTACTGAGAAATATACAAAAAGCTTGTTCTCATAGAGTAATGTATTACCAATTAAATTGCTTAATATCATTCTTGGATTTATGGTTGAAAGTCGCAGCGGCGCAGTGAGAGTTAAAAGTAATTAAGTCATTCAATTATCTCTTCCGCTCATTACTTTCAGGAAAAAATACCTGTTGCTGCCCATAACAAGTTAGGTGAAGCTTTCTCTCTCCTACCACCCGCGGTCTGGGTTCAGCGGTATCTTGGCCCGCACCGGACAAATCTTAAAACGATCTTTCCATGGATCTGAGAAAACGTAAGTAAAGCTTAAAATACAATCTTTAGTAAAAAAGGACCAGTAAGCCCCCGTTAATTGATTGGATGAAAACGCTCAAATTGCGTGAACGTTTCGGGATAAGTGACACTTTCGCGATTGCGTACTTAAACGCATAAGAACCAAAATTCGGCGAAAATAAAGCTCTGTACCTTGGTTTTTATAATAGATATTGCCCTATTTTAGTCATTTATGTTTGCTTGTGAACTTTCGTTTATGAATATTGAACGGTGCTCCTGGAACATATCAGCTACTACTTTTCAAGCCAAAATTTTAATAATTCGTCTTTCGAAACCGACCATTCAGATTAAATTAGTCACGGTGCTCTAACTGAGCACAACTTCTAATAGAAAAAAATACTTGATCAGACCATGTTCAATTCTAACAAACACTTATAATTAACATTTCAGCAATCTCAGAAAAAAATTTAAAAAGGGTCGGAACCAATTTTGAATCAGAATTGGGTGAGATTTAAGGAGTTCCAAAGATCTTCAAGATCAAATTATAACTAGAGGTGCACTTTTTCGTAATTTAAATTTGGATATATTTTGCATTGAAATGTAAGTCGGACGATTTCTTGAAGTTCACCAAAAATCTAATCTAATCTTTCAAAAATTATACTTTCAGTTTACTATTGACAAAAAAATCACGTAAAAATTAAGTAGTTAATTAGTGCACGACTTTGATATGCACTAGAGATAGAGTTCACTATATTTTTCAATTGTCCATTTAACATCTTTATCTGTTTGGTACTTGAAAAAAGTAAGCGCTTTGCATTTTTGATGACTTTTTATATATCCTGTTCCACCTCCTTTGAATTCAAAAATCCGATCTTGTATTGTAACAATAGCGCTAGTTGTACAATACGAAATTGTACAATACAAAACGTTTTTTGATCAAAGGTTGAAACAGGATTTGTAACATATATTTGCTTTAATTCAACAATTATACGGATTTTTCGATGCTACAATAGAGGGCATGTACAAAACAGATCAGTCTGGATAAGGCGATTTATGAAATGAAAGGATCAATACTCAATAACGATCGATATTCTTCCTACTCAACCAAGATTGCGAATGCAATACAGCAGAGCCGACGAATATCCCCTTCTGGAAAAAAACTGGTTTGAAAATAGGTACAAAGAAAGATAATTGTTTATTCATGAAATGACTTGTCTAGCTGTTTGATGGGGCAATAAAGTATTGGAAAACTTGTGAAAGCATGGAGGCGGGGTAAGACCATAAATTAATTTTACAACATTTCCGTACTGTAGTTGAACACAAATTTTGGCTTGCTTTTTGAAATCTAAAAACAAGAAAAAAAATAAAAAGAGCAAGCTTTTTTAGGACTGTTAATTGACAAATTATTGTCTTGATATTTAATTATTTACTGATTCTATTTTTCATGGTAGAAAATTTGCCCTTTTACTAGGTTTGTTTATTTGAGGTGATAATCACTGAATTCATAAGGATGTCACGATTTTTTAATATTTAACTGATATTGTTTTAGGGCGATGCTAGCTGCTGCTGTGAGATGCTACATGGAGATTTCGATTATACTCCGTGTGGTGGACAAAGTAAAAGGTTGTTGGATTCGGTTAGAATTTGAATTTAAAAAAAAAATACAAAAAAAAAATTTTATGCAGTGTGAAATGAAAGTGTGTGTAATTCTGTACAGAATTTTTAATCGACAAATAAAAAAAATAATGATTCCTCAAGCCAGAATTTATTAAAAACGGATAATGTACAACCAGCAGAATGAGCAGCATAAATTTCTATGAAAAACAAACAAATTTACAGAATTATTGTGCTAGAATATTTTTATCGTTCAATTTTACTCTAATTATTTGATTCTACTTTTTTCACTTTAAGATGTCAGAATAGATTTGCTCATAAAATATTGTGCAATAATAATAGGAACCAGGAATGAAAACAGAAGAAGTTGGTATATTCCTTTATCACTATTTTAGTTAACAAGCGTAGCCACTATCCTTTTAACGTTGATTTAAACGTGTGGCGTACGCATTCTAATCAAAAGTCATAAAGGGATCGCAAGTGACAACTCATTCCAACCACACAATAGGCTATTGGCAATAGTCCTTTACACCTTTTCAATAATCTAGGATGTCGGTGCAGAGGAGCAATCCTACCACTCTTATACCCCTCCTACCACCATTGAGGCCTTTCAGCCCGCACATCCTATATTGACATCGAAAAGTGTTAAAAGCAGGGGTCGCAATAACCTGATCGGATCGGATCGATCGACTTGATCGGATCGATTGTCGACTTTTTTTTCGATCCGAGTCCGACTCCGATCAGGTTTTCAAATTGTCGATCGATCAGATTCGGATTCGTATCAGTTTCAGAAAGTTTATGCCCGACCCCTGGCTTAAAAGGAAGAAGATCAGAAATTACGAAACTGTTCAATTTTGCTTTATTTTCTAGAATATGCGATAGACCATCGTTTTAGGTTTTCCATCGAAATTCTATCTCCTGTGAGCCTAGACTGTTCAAAATTCACTCGACTTTCGAAAAAGGAAGCCAAAAATTAAAATCCTGTGGAGCGGTTGTTTTTTTATATTTCGAGCCTCCAAACTCAAAATATAATTTTTCAAGGTTTAGGGTCAAATTGGAAACAAACGTTTATTTTCCACTTAATTGAATAAAAACTCGGAAAAAATTAAACACATTTCGAGATTTTTTTGTTCTATTTGAGTTAATTTGATGCTTTCAAAAAGCATCCACAATGATTCGTTGCATTTTGTAAAATAATGCAGAAAAATGTAGGGCGCCCCGGGATTAGCCCTAACAAAACCGACTGATAGGAGAGAGATTTTCGTTTTGGATTAGGTCCTCCTTGTCTCGCTTGATATGTCTGAGAGGTATGTAGCAAAAAGGGCTTTTGCCACATATACCCTTTTCTGCCTTGATTATCTAAATAAGATGTGGGCCTGAAAAGAAGAAAGCCGGCCAAATTCTTCGGTGCTCTCCATGTTTTGTATTTTGTCCGTCAAAGCCCAAAATGACCTCACCTCACGGCCAAATACATTTTGGTCAAATCCTTTTTACATCAATATTGCATAACGACAGATTCTAGATACTGTTTCTGAAATTTTTAATTTGCTTAATTCTCAGTATACATTCATAAATTTTAAACGGTAAATAAATATAAAGTGCTGTAGTTTTCGTTTCAAACCGTTTGCCAAAGATTTTCCGGCATTTTGAAGAGCTCTAAAATTCGGCTCTATGTTTTGTATTTTGTCCGTCAAAAGCCCAAAAATGGCCTCAATTCACCGGCTGAAATGACATTTGGTTAATTTCTGCTTTTACACCAAATTTGCCACAAACACTCAGATTCTAGAACTCGATGCTTGTTGGATATTTTTAAATAGTGTGAAAGTATATAATTTAATGATTCAGCTCATGATTAGTAACATTAATAGAATATGTTTGTTTGAGTGCAATTTTTTTCTTTTAAAGTTACCAACTCCTTCCGTGATCTGTTAAAAAAAAAAAATCTTTCAAACTCGCGAGCATCATATTTTAGCTTAGATAGTCGAAAAACAGCAATGCCAGTTGAATGTGTTTTTGCCAAAAGACTTTTAACCTCTATTACCCACGATTTGTAAGATAATTTTTACCTGCAGAGAGCTTCATTTCATCCTACTTGAACTAACAAAATGCATTAAAAAATAAATCTGCAAATAAAGCCAACAGTAAACAAATGTATAATCCTTTTTTGTATTAACAAACAGTTAAATGGATAATTTATAACAGAAATGAAAATAATGATAAGAAAAAATAAATTCCGCACAAATATCCAGCTCTCTTAAAAATTTCTGACTGAATTGTATCTTCTGTGTAAAGCAGGAGTTTAAAAATAACGATATTCAAAGGTCATACATTAAAAATGAAGTCAAAAATAACGTCATAAAAACACTAAAAAAAGATCACATAATATTCCCAAATGAAGCTTTATTACAAATTACTTTATTGTTGGAATGAGATAAATTCATGTCAATTAGAAGTCTTTTTGTTCTCATCAAATAATTGATTCAACTGTTTTTTCGTATTTTAAAGGGGGTAACTGGTCGCTGGAATTAATTTATCAATTATATCAACAAAACTCAGGATACTATTCAAGGATTAGCCAGTGAGTAAAAACAGCCTTTTGCTTTGCGTAATATATACTTATATGAATAATGAATCCCTTTAGCACACTGTTTGATTAATCTCATAGATTCTGGGAGTGGAGCAATCCTAACACTCTAAGGACCCCTCTAAGCCTCTGAGGCGCTTTCATCTTCTTTCGAGCGCCCCGCCCACAATTTAGAAGATTAATCAAAGTTGATTAAAGGGGATATAAGCGAAGATAAAGGCTAAGTTCTGACAACTGGCTAATCTCGAATAATATCTTAATAGTTTTGGTGCTAAGTAAATAATCAATTCCACGACCAGTACGCCTAAGTGAACCGAAAAAAATAGTTTAATATACATCAATCTGAATCAGAACAATAAGGACGATCTAAATGGACATGTAATGTTTAATTCTCACAACTAAGTAACTTGAATAAAGATTCATTTGGAAAATATAATTAGTTGTTTAGTGTGTTTACTTATTTTCTGATTCATTTATGTATGTGACCTTTTATATCGGTCTATTGTAAAACTTCTGCTTTAACACGAAGAATACAATTTTTACGTAAGTTACGTATGTTATTCATTTTAATGTAGACTTCGATATCGCTTAGTCAAACTTCCTGACTGGAACAGCAGACGATACAAACATCAGATATGTAAAGAGCATGCACTATTTGGCCAATTTATATGTTTCTATCAAATTATCTTCATTTCCCGTTATCATATTATCCATTTTCAATCTGTTGTTAATACATAAAAAAGGAATTGATAAATTCTTAAGGGTAACCGACGTTTTACTGATTTCAAACGTTAGTTCGTGACTAACCGAATGTATGAGTTAAACTCGGATTAGAAGAATTTGTTTGAAATTTTAAAAAATGGTGTAAAGCATTTTTGTAGACCACTGTCCGTAATAATCCGGTCAAAAAGTGATTTCCCTTTTGGTATATATCTTTATCGCTCTGGATATCAAAAAAAAATCGAGTATAAACTTTAATATGAGCTAACGCCGTACAAAGCCTAATTCAAATTCTTCTTATTAAGAGAAATTTCCAAAATATGGATGTTTTGCACATGTCGCGGTACCAAATCATTTATCAAAAAATCAGATTTTTTTTTAGAGAACGCACATGTTAAAAGTGGTTGCAAAGCGAGGCGTACAAAGATTTTTTTAATTTTTTTGCTCTTCATTAGCTTTTAGAGGCACATCCAATAATTCATTACTCCCTCAATTTTGTCAAAATAAGATTTGAAGAAAAATTCCAAAAGCTTTTTTTGAGTAAAGCATAATTTATACATTTTGTATAGGTTGCGCAATAAAAAATAGTTGTATAAAATATCAGAATCCAATGTTCTAGGATCAGTGAGAAAATTTCATTACCTGAAAAAACTACTTAGAAAAAATTTCATATATGCAAAACCCGGAAAAATTTTATCGAAATTCATCGTTTTTTAGGTTTTATAAGCAACCGTTAACAAAAAAAGAAAGCACTAACAATCAGCTTTCATCACTTCTGAGCTCGAAACAGCAATCCGCGTACCGTCAATTCTGGATCTAAGAAAATATTGGATTTTCTTTTTTTCGAAATTTAAAATTTTTGTATTTCCGTATGTTCAGAGATCTAAAATCCTGATGATCTAAGTTGCAGTTTACAAAAATTTTAAAGCAAAAAAGTAATACATCAAAAATACAGTTCGGTAAGGAAATATAAATCTTTGAAATAATAGAAATATTTGAATAATTTTTGTTACATCGTATATTTAAGAAAATTTTGACACGAATAATTTTTTGTTACTATTTCTGGAGAGCAAACTATCTTATCGTAAAAGACAATCCAACTAAATTAGCTTCCTATCACGTATGACAACTCGCGAATACACATCCGTCGTACCCCCCTAAGGTTGCTTTATTTGCAGAATTCATTTTTTATATGCATGGTCTAGTACATATTATATAAACTAAAAGTCTTGGCAGTCTGAAAATTATCCTAAACATCGTGGTGTGATAGAGGGTTAAAAGCTCACTTCCGGCAGAACTTTAACTGCTTGAAGTTTTCGACTTCAAGCTAAAATATGAATCTCGCGTTTGAAGAAAAACAAGTTTTTAACAGCCAATCGGACAGGAGTGGAACTAATAAAGTAAAAAATATTGATCCAAACAGACAATATCAATTTTAATTGGTACAATCAGTGACTGAATTCATCAAATTGAATATACATCTTTCAACAACTTTTTTAAAAAATATCATAAATCATGAGAACTTGAAAATAGCGAAATTATAAAATTTCAGAAACAGTTCTAGGAATCACATTTTTTAGTTGGACTGACCAAAAGCCGAATAAAAATTTGCAAAACGGTTTGAAACGAAAACTACAGCAATTTCGATTTTAATTGTAACCTTATAATAATAATTATAGAATCTATAACTTGAGAATTAAGCAAAATAATAAAATTCAGAAACAGTTCAGAACCTGCCGTGATGACAAATATGGTGTACAAAAAAATTTCAGCTCAAAAATGTCATCTTTCCGGTTGAACTGAGGCCATTTTTGGGCTTTCGACGGACAAAATACAAAAAATTGCAGCGAAATTATTGACTCATTCAAAATGATAAAAAAAAAACATTTGACCTATGAAGATTTTAAACGAAAACTACAGCAATTTAATTCAAAAAAGGCCTTTAGTGACTTTTTGTCTGAGCCGGAGATCTATTCCGGCTTATCGGGTCAAAAATCGAAATAAAAACCCCAAATACTGAAACTTTTCTAAATTCCGCGGATATACCGTATCGTCAAAAAAAATAGAGAAAAATATGTCTTTATATGTAGAATTGTCATCTGCGGATGTTATGTCCCAGCTGATCATAAGCCTACTGAGAATATACAAAAAGCTTGTTCTCATAAGTAGTATTCCAATTAATGCTTAATATCAAGGTATTGATTCCTCTGAAAGTCGGCAGCGCGCGCAGGTGAGAGTTAAAACTTAATTAAGTCATTTCAATATCTCTCCCGCTCATGTACTTTCAGGAAAATACCTGTGCTGCCCATAAACAGTTAGGAAAGTTTGTCTCTCTCTACCACTGTTCTGGGTTCACGGTATCCTTGGAGCCGCACTCGGACACATCTTAAAACGATCTCTTCCATGGTCTGACGATAAACGTAGGATATAGCTTAAAAAAAGTAAAAACTAGTAAACGCAAAGGACAAGTAGCCCCCGAATGATATGGATGAAAAACCTTCATCAATTGCCGTTGAACGTTTCGAGATATTGACACTTCGGCGATTTGTCGTACTTAAAACGCCTTAAGACAAAATCGGCGAATAAGCCTTCTGTAACTTGGTTTAATAATAGATATTGCCTATTTTGTCATGTATGTTGCTTGGGTGAACTCTTATGACCTATCGGAGACGGTGCTGCCCTGACCAAAACATATCAGCTACTTTTTAAGCCAAAGATTTAAATAATTCTGGCTTTCGAAATCGACATCAGATTATATTATCAGGTAGTCTACTGAGCAAATCTTCAAAGAAAAAATGACTGAATCAGACCATTGTTCCAATTTTCTAACAAACACTGATAATTAACAATTCTTCAGCAATCTCCAGAAAGAAAATTTAAAAAGTCGGACCAATTCTATATCAAAATTTGCGTGATATTTAGTGAGTCCAAAATCTCAAAGATCATATTGTATACTAGAAGTGCACGTTTTCGTAAAATTTTTAAATTGATATTAATTTTGCATTGAAAAGTTTAAATCGGACATTTCTTTTTTGAAGTTTTCACTCAAAAACCTATCTAATCTTTCAAATATACTCCTGACTGTACTTCTATGTACAAAAACAACTTAAAAAATTAGTAGTAAGTAGTGCACGACCTTTGATTATGCACTAGAAGATATAGTTCACTATATTTCAATTCTCATTTTAACATCTTTACTGTTTGGTTACTATGAAAAAAGTAACTTTGCATTTTCCTTTGATGACTTTTAATATATCCTGGGTTTCCAATCCCTGTGAATCAAAAACGATCTGTAATTGACAATACGTAAGTTGTACAATACCGAATTGTACAACAAAATCGTTTGATCAAAGGTTTGAAACAGGATTTGACATATATTAGCTTAAATTCAACAATATAAAGGATTTTTCGATGCTTATCAATAAGCGGCATGTAAACACATCATGGATAAGGCATTATTATGAAATGCAAAGGACTTATACCCAATCAACGATCGAGTATTCTTCCCTACTCAACAAATTCAACTGCATACCGCAGAGCGGACGATATTCCATTCGGCAAAAAACTGGTTTGAAAAGTACAAAAAAGATCAATTGTTTTTATCTCAGAATAACTGTCTACGTTTTGAATGGGGCAGATAAGGATTGGAAAAACTTGGTCTAGAAAAGATGGTAGTACGGGGTAAGACCAAAATTAATTTACTAATCATTTCCGTACTGTAGGTGAAACACAAAATATGTGCTTGCTTTTTGAAAACTAAAACAGAAAAAAAAGTAAAAGACAACTTTTGATGGAACGTTAATGACAAATATTTTGGATAGATTTATTTTTTCTGGATCTATTTCATGGTAGAAAAATGCCCTTTTACTAGGTTTTTATTTGAGGGAATAAACACTGAATTCTAAGATTTCATAACGATTTTAATAATTTATATATGTTAGCGAGCCTATACGTGCTTCTGGTCGAGATTGCAAATTGAGATTTCGATAATACTCCGTTGTTGGCAACGAAAAGGGTGTTGGGATCGTAGAATTTGAATTAAAAATAAATACAAAAAAAATATGCTAGTGTAAAATTGAAGTGTGGTGTAACTATTCTGTCCAAGATTTGTTTAATGACAATATAAGACAATAGGAGCTCACCAGGGAGATTATGTTAAAAACGGATATTCGGACAAACCAGCAGAATGAGCGATAATTTTCTAGGAAAACAACAAAATTTAGAATTATTTTGTGCTAGAATATTTATTTATCGGTTCAATTTTACTCTAATTATTTGATTAATTTCAACTTTAAGTGTAGAAAATTGCTCATAAAAATATTGTGCAAAATAACTAGAATCATGGAATGAAAACAGAAGAAGTGGATATCCTTTAACTTTTTTAGTTATGGAATGCGAGCCATACCTTTTTAAACGTTTGATGTTAACGTTGGCTAACGCATTCTAGACCAAAAGTCATAAAGGGATATCATGACAAACCTATTCCACACCATAGGCCGATGGGCATAGTTAACACCTTTTCAAATAATGCTAGGATGTGCGGGCAGAGAGGAGCCAATCCGTAACACTCTTTAATACCCCTCTAGCCACTCATGAGCCGCTTTTCAGCCCGCACAGCCTATTATTTAATAAACGGTTAAAGAGCAGGGTCGGCATAACTAATCGATCGGATCGATCGAAACTTGATCGATCGATTGGATCGACTTTTTTTCTGATCCGATCCGGATCCGATCAGGTTTTCAAATTGTCGATCCGACAGAGTTCGATTCCGATCAGGTTTGTCAAAAGTTATGCCGACCCCCTGGTTAAAAGCATAGAAGATCAGAAATTACGAAACTGTTCATTTTGCTTATTTTTCTAGAATATTCGATAGACACTGTTTTTAGGTTTCCATCGAAAATTCTATCTCCTGGAACTATGACTTCAATAATTCCACTCGGAACTTTCGAAAAAGGAGACTTCAGAACACAATTAAAACTTCTGTGGAGCGGTTCTTTCTTTAATTTCGACCCTCTAAACTCAAATATGAATTTTTCAAGGTTTTAGGGGTCAAAGTGAAACATAAGTGTATTTTCCACTTAATTGTGAATAAAATACTCGGGAAAATAATAACACATTTCGAATTTTTTTGTTCTATTGAGTATTTGTCTTTCAAACAGAAACAACTTGACATTTCGTGACAATTTTGTGACATAAATCACTGCGAAAATGTAGGGACCCGGTACCATAATTCATAAACAGACTGATAGGTAGATAGATTTTCGGTGCAACTTGGTCATCCTTTGCTCGCTTATAGTCTAGAAGTGTAAGATGCAAAAAGGTTTTGGCACAGTATATCGCCTTTATCGCCTTGATAATCAATAGATGTGGGCCTGAAAAGAAGAGAAAGCGCCAATAGTATTCGCCTCTCATTTTGTAATTTCTTTGTCCGTCAAAGCCCAAAAAGAACCTCAACTTCATCGCTTAAAATTGACATTTCTTGGTAAATCCTTTTACATCCATTTTTGTCATCAACGTGAGCTAGATTCAGAATGTTCTGAAAAAGTTTTTATATTTTGCTTAATTCTCAATTATATAGTTCTATAAATTTTATAACGGTAAAATAAAAATATAAAATTGTGCTTGTCATAGTTTCGTTTCAAACCGTTTGGCCAAATCAATTTTCCGGCATTTAAGAGCTCAAAATTTCGCTCTCATGTTTTTGTATTTTGTCCGCATAAGCCAAAAATGGCCCTCAAGTTCACCGGCTGAAATGACATTTTTGGTCAAATTCCTTTTCAACACCAAATCTTGTCACACGATCAGATTCTGAACTGATGCTTTTTGACTTTAAATATGTGTGAAAATTCTAATTAATTATGATTCAGTCATATGAGTCTAGTAAAATAATAGCTATTGTCTGTTTGAATCAATATTTTCCTTTTTAAGTCTACCACTCCTTCGTGACTGTTAAAAAAAAAATTTCTTCAATACTCGCGTTAGCATCTATATTTAGCTGATAGTGAAAAGCATGCCAAGCAGTTGGAATGTTGTTTTTGCCAAGAAGGTAGACTTTTTAACCTCATCAACCAGATTTTAAAGGAAATTTTTGAGACTGCCAGAAGCTTTAGTTAACTACTAACTTACAGACAAAACTGTCATTAAAAATAAAATCGCTAATCAGCAACATAACAAATAATATTCCTTTTTCTTCGTATTAAGAACAGTTGGAAAATGGATAATCTTAAACAGAAATGAAAATAAATTGATCAAGAAAACAAATAAAATTCCGACAAAATGAGTGCATTGCCTCTTAAGAAATATCCTGACTGAATTTAGTTATTTCTGTGTTTAAAGTCAGGAAGTTTTTAAATAAGAACGATGACTCAAAGGTCATATAAATTAATATGATCAAAAATCAGTGAAAAACACTAAAAAAGATACATAATATCTCCAACCTGACATCTTTATTACAAATGACTTTATTGTGAATGAATGAAACTCATGTCAATTAGAAGTCTTGGTCTCATGCAGACTGAATGTTTTGATTCAACTGTTTTTTCGGGTTCATTAGGGGTACTGGTCGCTGGAAGTAATTATCAACTTAGTCAAACAAAAAGCTTCAGGATACTATTTCAGTATTAGCCAGTATGCTAAAACTAGCCTTCGTTGCTTGCGTTATATAATATAACGTTATATGAATATATACTTATATCCCTTAACACTTTTGATTATCCTCATAGATCTTCGGTTGAGGGAAGCCATCTACACTCCAAACCCTTCTAGCCCTCATTGAGCCTGGCTTCCTCTTCTTTTCCGCCCACTTCTATTAGAGTTATATCAAACAGGTGATAAAGGGATCTAACGTCAAGAAAGCTAGTGTCTACAAATGGCTAGATCTAAAATATTCCTTAAAGCTTTGTTTGACTAAGTTAATAAAATTCCACGGATCCAGTCCTTAAATGGAACCAGAAAAAATAGTTTAAATAAATTTCATCGATCAGAACAAAAAGACTTCTAATTGACATGAACGTATTCATTCACAACTAAGGTCAACTTGGAAATAGCACGATTAATTTGGAGAATATTATGTGATTGTGTTTAGTGTTTTTACGTTATTTTTGAATTTTCAGTGTAATGTTATACCTTTTAATATCGTGTCTTATAAAACTTCCTGACTTTAAACAGAAATACAATTTTTACGTTAATTTACGGTATGATCATTTTAATGTTAGACTTTGATCCGGCTTATTTAACAACTTCCTGACTGTAAAAGACGAACAATCACTCAGATATTTGTAAAGAGAGTCATTTTTTGTCATCTATTGGCCGCAATGTATTTGTTTCCTTATCAAATTTTATTTCATTCCTGTTATTAATATCTTCCATTTTCAACGGTTTTAATACAAAAAAGAATTATAATATTCTTAAGGGGGTAACCGACGGGTTGTACTGGATTTTCACAAAATCGTTACTCCTGAGCTAACCGCAATGCCGTATTGACGTTCACACTTCGGATTCTAGAGATATTGTTTTAAATTTTCAAAAATGTGTCAAAGTAGTTTGTTTGTATGACCGGCAACGGCCGGTATCCGGTCAAAAAGTGATTTTTTCCATTTTGTGTACACTTTACTAGTCTCTCTGGATATCAAAAAAAAAATTCAGTATAACTTTTAATTTGAAGTGCTTAACGTCGCCGTCACAGAAGCCTGATTTCCAATTCTTCTATTAAAGGAGAAATTTCCAAAATAAATGGGTGTTTTTGCACTGTTGCTGGTACCAAATCATTTGTCAAACAATATCAGATGTTTTTAGAAAAAGCCTTCTTTAAAAGTGTGCCACAGCGAGGCGGGTACGCAAAGACTGTTTTTTTTAATTTTTTGCTCTCATTCGCTTTTAGAGGCACTCACAGTTCATTTACCTCTCAATGTTCAAAAAATGAGGATCCTTGAAGAAAAAATTCCAAACTTTGTTGAGTTAAAAATCATAATTTTGATAACTTTTTGTCAGTAAGTTGCACAATAAAAATAGTCTGTAAAACATAGTCAATCCATGTCTAGATCACGAGAAAAAGTTCTATATACCTGAAATAAATCTTCAAAAAAAATTCATTATTCATGCAAAACTCGGAAAAATTTTTTTATCAAATTCATCTTTTTTGAGTGTTAGTAAGCAACCGTTAACAAAAAATAAGAATGCAGGCTCGAAAATCAAGTTTCTATCACTTCTGATGTCTCGGAAAACAGCAAAATCCGTCGGTTACCTCAAATTCTGATCTAACAAAATTGATTTGTTTTTTTTTCGAAATTGTAAAATTTTTGTGATTCCATGTTCAAGATAAAATCACAGTGATACTATATGCAACAAAAATTAAAGCTCAAATAAATTAATTAACTGTCCAAAAAATACAGTGCGTTCAGAAAATAATCTTTTGGAAAATATAGAAAATGTGAAAAATTTTGACATCGGAAAATTTGAAAAATTTTAGACATCGAAAATTTTTTTCTATATTCTGGAAGCCACTAGCAGAAAATGACAATCGCATACTAAAATTAGCTTTCTAGTCACTTAGACTTCTGCGATACAGCCTCCGTCGTACCCCCTTAGGTGTGCTTTAAGTTGTCAGACTTCATTTTTAAATGGCATTTTGTCCTAGTACATAGTAGTATAAATAAAGCTTCTGGCAGTCGAAAATTTATCTAAAAATCGTTGTTGATTAGAGGTAAAAAAGTGTCTACTTCTGGCAGAGAGACAACATTAAACTGCGTTGCAAGTTTTTCGACATGCAAGCTAAAATATGAATGCCTCGCGATCGTTTGAAGAAGAGAAAAAGTTTATTTAACAGTCAATCGAAGGAGTGGTAACTAAAAAGAAAGAAATATTGATCAAACAGACAATACTATTTATTGTTCTACTATCATTGTACTGATATCATTAATATTGAATAAAGTTCACGACTTTGTTAAAAATATCAAAATCATCAGAATGAAAAATAAGCGAATAAAATTTCAAGAAACAGATTCTAAATCTAACCATTTTTTAGCTTTGACGGCCAAAATGGCGACAAATATTTGCCAAAACGGTTGAAACGAAACTACAGCATTCGATTTTTAAATTTACCTTAAAATTTAATAGAACTAGATATACTTGAAATTAAGCAAAATATAAAATTCAGAAACAGTTTAGAACCTCTGTTGATGACAATATGGTGTAAAGCAAAAAATTTCACCATAAAATGTTCATTTTTAAGCCCGTGAAACTGAGGCCATTTTTTGGGCTTTGACGGACAAAAAATTTACAAAAAATGAGAGCGAAATTTTGAGCTCTTCAAAGATGAATAAAAAAATTGACCTATAAGATTTATAAACGAAACTACAGCAATTTAGAATTTCAAAAAGGCCTTTTCAGTGCACTTTGCTGATCCGAAAGCTAAGTCCGGCTTCTCGGGCAAAAATCGAACTAAAAACCCCAAATATCTAAAGTTTTCTAAATTATCCGCGATATCCGTGAATCGTCAAAAAATAGAGAAAAAATGTCTTTATATGTAAATTTTCATCTGGGATTTAAATGTCAAGCTGAATAAAGCTACGAGAATACAAAAAAGCCTTTGTCTCAATAATAATTATTACCACAATTAATGTATTGCTTAAGATCATTATTTGATTTTATGGGGTTGAAAAGTCGCAGCGCGCTAGGTGCAGTAAAATTATCTAAGTCAGTTCAATCTTCTCCGCCATTACTTTCAGGAAAAATACCTTGCTGCCCCATAACAAGTTAGTGTGAAGTTTCTCTCTCCTACAACTCCGTGCTGGGTTCCACGTCATCTTGGACCGCACCCGATAAATTACAAGGTAAAAATACAAACCAAATCACAACGAGAGTGAGACGGGCCAACCAACCCAATCAAATCCCTGAATGAACCACAATGGGTTTTGTATTTTTTACCTAGGCAATGTTTGATTACCTTCCTCGTAAATAGATATATGAATAGAACGTTTTTATAACAACGTTTTACAACGTATTCTTTGTTTGCTGCAGAATTCCACTTCTTTAGATGTTTTGATTCGGAGACACAAGTTATGACAATAATAAAAAACTTAGGTGATGATAAAACGTGCATAACCGTCTATCTCCTGATTTCCATCATGTCGTCATGTCGGTTCTGTTAGGCAAGACGAATAATTTTGAGTGATCAGTAAAATGTGACTTTTTCAAAATGATATTATGTGAAGAGTTGGCAATTTTCTCAAGTAATAACGTTTAGCAAGTTTTCGATACATGTCAGACCTTTAAATTTGGGGGAATTACGAGTTTTGAGTATGGATCGTGTGGTTTACTGGTTTATCATAAATTTATGTTATCATTTGAATCGATTTTATATTTTTGAATTCGTTAAAATGACTTGATTAATTATCAACAAAATAAGTTTGAACTTTAACGCAGTATTTTAACTAGGATATTGTAGAAAACATTCTATTTATCGGATGGTGAATTCAAGCATTTGTATTTTAACTTGTCTGTGTTAATTTGAAAGAGAGTATCAAAGTTAGTTCTCAATATTTTGAACGTTCAAGTTTGGTCGTTGCTTTTAAAATTTAGGAAGCTACCACCTAATCGACGTTCGGCCAAAATCGACCACTCGGGTTGTGTGTCAATATCTGAATCGGTGCCAATTTTATGTGCGTCTTAGTAAATTCAACCAAAAAAAAAGAGGTGACAATATGTTCTTCAAACTGACATTTGCCTTACAAATCACATATTCGCGCAAAAAAATAGCCAAAAATAACACGGTCTACCTGTTCGAGTACTTAAACCCCCCAAATATATCGAACATCTCCCTACCTGCGCCTTTTACACCGGGAGACGGAGTGACAAATGTACAATAGCGGGATTCTTGAATAAGTCCACAATCGAGTATCGAATTGGACACTGGCTCCATAATTACGCTTCGTGTAAAAGACGCAGTAGGAGGATTTCGATACAACTCATATAAGACCGAATTTTATTTTTACCACAAAGATCATGTCAGTCCAATGACCATCAGAATTGTCTTGACTGCAAAAATTTGTCTCCAGGTGCTTGATTTAAAAAGAGGTTTGGTTCAAAGTCAGGAAATTGTTAAACGGCGTTCAAGTGAAATTGCTATAGAAATATCTATCTTCCTCGTAAAAGGATAAAAGACCGACTTATGTCTGTGTATTTTTTTTGACGGTGTTGTGCGTCCTGAAAGA
>SCLH01001393.1:60307-111082 GCA_004367855.1 Oikopleura vanhoeffeni
AATTTCACAAGTCCCCCTAAAGCACAATTTGAATTTTTTAGAAATAGGTTCAAAATTATCGGAAAAAGATTCAGAAATAAAAAAGACCGTGAGAGAAATGAAGCTTTTCTGATAAGAACCAAAAAACCATCCCTAAATGATCAATTAGATCACAACGCCTTCAAATTATTCTGACACTATTAACTTATCCGAAACTAAGTTATTTATTCATATTTTGAAAATGCACTAAACACGCTATTATATTATTGAGAAAAATGTCAGTCCAAATTTTTTGAAAATTTCTAGATCCTTTTTGGTTTCAGTGTTAAATTCTCTTGCTTATATTCTGTTTAATCTTGAGAATGATAATAAATCGAAACGTAGATATATAATGAGTTTTTACTATAATTTTCAATATGAACAATGTCCTTGAGATTTTTCCTTGAGAGTCGGTTGTAAAAGTTAAATTTTTGAAATTTTCTCAAAAATTTCGTTTCCAATCAACCGATGACGCCTTTCAAGTAATATTCATTTCCTGCCTATAACAGCAAAAATTTATCAGCAAAATGTGAGACTTGTCAAAATCTGGAAAAAAGTTACTCAGACAAAAATTATTGGAAATAACAAAGTCATGGACCATGACTCATGGTGGCGAAGGTAATCGATAGAGAACGTATATTATTTTTTTGGATGATAGACTTTTACAAAAAGTAGATACATTATCTTTTATTCAATTTCTACAAATAAAGAGATAACAAAGATTTAACTTAAAAAAGTAGTTTTAATTCAAATTAAATAACTTAAAACAAAGTTTCAAGAACATTCACAACTTGTGAATCACAAGTCAAGAATTTTTGAACCAGATTAAACCAAGAGAAAGTTCTTTCTTGTTTTAAAAAACGGGAATAAAGAGTTTGAATTATTCACGACTTATTATATTTGATACAATTTGTTTGAATTGAAGGAAGTTACTAGCGAAAAAAGTGTTTTTAATCCAACTGTGACAACTCACAACAATTCCGCCGGCAGTTTTTACAAAAATTTCCTCGAAATAATGCTCTAAATGTTAACGGATAATCCTTGTAGGAACCGACTTCAACCGGTAAATTCACCGTTTTTAAACATTGATTCCCACGGCATTGTTAATTTTTAAAGAATTTCAGTCTATATATATATATTCCTATATATATCCCTTATTCACACTTTTGTAAATATCCCGGCCCTACTACTTAAAAACACACTACGTTTCCTAACCAGGGCCGGGATATTTACAAAAGTGTGAATAAGGGATATGAGCATAAATTATGCTGCATAATCGTTTGACTAAGATACATTATTATGAGCAAAATTTCAAAAAATACATTATAGCGATTTTAAAAACATTCAAAAGTCATAGATAATAAATGCGAATTAACCTTTCAAATAAGTATATAATAAGACTATTAACGAATAAAAATAAAGCACTTAGAATATCTAAACACAGGCTACAGAGGTTAAATGTGCAAACGTCGAATTTAAAATTAAAGTTTTAGTAGATCACAGATTCGGTTAAAACTTAAATTTATAACCTTGAATTGCCCATCGCTATAGCATTATCAAACAATTGGTTTTATTTGATTTAAAGAGAAATAAATTGGTCCGATAATCTTTCTTGATTTACTTTAAGAACGGTTAGTTCGCTGTACAAGCTGTCGATAAGAATTTAAATTTTTTGTTTTTAAGAAAAGTAATCAAACTGTTCAGAAAATGAATAAATGAAATACAAGAGCTTTTTAACATAAGTCACTGTTAATTCACATAGTTTATTTATAAAGTGCGATTTGTATGTTTCAGTTACAATTTTTTGATGCTGTATTCGTAAAAAATCCACTTATAGCTATGATAAACAGGGTTTCAAAAAATATGGTATTCATCACCTTTGGTTTATTAAGACCTCGTAATACAGAAATAACTCGGTCGATACAGATTCAATTCTGTTTCAGTCTTTGTCGTTTCAATCAGATTCAAACTCGAAATCTAACGATATCTATTACGGTACTTGTTGGGCCTTTTAAGGGAGTTGTTGTCGCAGATTTGCCTCTTTTTAGATGCTGTTTCTGGCTAAACTACCTGAGGTGGAATTCCAAAAACATTTTTCACGTAAAGAAAAACCTCTTCGCAATAATTTAAGGAATTTCAGTAATCTGATACAATCCAACCTACGCACTCAAATGAACGTATAGTAAACTTTACCAAAAAACTCTAAAAAACTTTCTTCTCCGTCAGTTTTCATTTATTTTTCTGTGTCAGGCTCCAACACATTAAAACGAAGACTGATCTAAAGATTTTTTTCGGAATTTAGCTTTTGTCGGACAAAAACTATAAAAAACGAAATCTGAAATCGAGATTTAGAGGCTTTTTCAAAAGCCTACTCCTCCGCCAATTTTCAAGATACATGTTCGGTTTATACTTTAAATGTAAGCTCAAAACTATTTTAACAATAATCTGGAGCGTTTTTTCAAAATTGTGATCAGACTTTGTTCTGGAGGCAAGGTCACTATACTTTTTTAATATTTGAAACTCAAAAAGCTTACTCCTCCTATAATTTACATTAATTTTTTGAGTCAAAGTACGGAGAAGCAATATTAACAATAATCTGGAGCTCTTTTTTTCAAAACTTTGCTCTTATCGGACAAAAATACAAAAAACTAAAAAAAAAATTTCAACGAAAATTGGTCGGAAAAAAAATTGTCTGTCAGAAGCATAATTTCGTAAAAGGGGCTCTGGATTATTGTTGATATTGCTTTTCCGAAACTTGACTCAAAAAATTAGAAAAAAGTTCATGTAAATTGTAGGAAAAGTAAGCTTTTTAGTGTTCTTTTTGAGAGGCTTATTCAGGGTTAGTGCGTGGGCGTATGTTGAATCGTGTTATATTACAATTAGTGTTGAAATTGTCTTCGAGACTTGTTCTTCACGTTCAGAAAGTTTTTTAAATACCACCTCTACCAGTTCATCAAGGAACCATGTATAAAAACTTCAAAAAACAGCTTAATCAGCGACAACCACTCCCATTAAGCCACTCAAGCCATTAAGCTCCTCATTTTAAGCCACTTTTTCAAACAAAATTTTTATTTAATTCGGCTTGTGGATACAACTCCTCCGATTTAGTTCTTAGATAGATCAAACTGAGCACAAATATCTTGTTAATAATAAAGTAAAAAAATGGTCCGAATTTTCATTTTTTTGAGATAACTGAAATTTTTAATCATTAGTTTTTGTTCAAGAATTGGAAACAATGGTCTGATTCGGATTTTTTTTTAGATTTATTTTTGTCTTTATTTTTGTTTCAAAAGCCGAATTATATACAAAAATTCAAGCTTAAAAAGTGGCTGAGCAAGGACTTAGCAAGTACTGTAATATATATATCATCAAGAACGAAACGATTCCTCCACTGGAAGGTTCCAGTATCGCGGGTTCTTAATGAATACTCGTATCATTTGCCTATTTTAACTCCTTGTCACTCACTTATGGTATCAAAAAACAAGGAAAAATTAAGGTAAAGAGGCGGAAAATCGCCATAAAGCCATCCCTTTTGATAACGAACAAAAAGAAACTTCATACTGTAGATGGTTTCTTAAATTATTATATTTTTATAAAAAATAGGTTTATTTTGCAATCATTAATCAGTATTTGATAGTTATTTAGCGAAAAGTTCATTATGTTTGAACCCTTGAACTTTTTAGCCTTATTCGTAATTAACAAGAAAAAAGATTCAACGATTTAACTTAAGTTTATCAGATGTACAACAATGTTTGAGGATGTCCAGTTCTGAAGAACCGTTTTTTCTTGGTGATATTTTATTTTACTTCAATGCTGTTGTTTTAACAGCTTGTTTGGTGGGATATATTTGGCTGTGTAAAACTTGTACTCAGGTACTATAAATGTTGTAAAAAGGTTGGAATCTATAGCTAAAAATTTAATGGCGCATTAGGGCAAATTTGTGAGCTATTAAAAATTCACGAGGTACCACAAGATGATTTAACCGAAATCTGTATTTGCCAACATTCAGTGATAAATTAGTGATAAAATTTCTTCTAGATACTGTTTTTCAGTAATTTTTGGGAAAAAGCAATGGGTTTCTGAGAATATATTAATCACGGGGCTAATTAAAAATGATTTGCCAGTTTGGTATTATGGAAAAAGGTAAATGGCAAATAATCTTCAGGGAGTCCTGTAAAAGGTATGGAAATATGTGGAATTTAGATATTTTATCATTCCCACACTTGGCTTGCCGTCTATTGAACTGTTTCATTTTCATTAGGGGCGCTCTTGAACTCAATTTAAAAATCAGGAAAATTTGAATTTTGTCTTTCTCAATGCCGCAAAATATTGTCATGATATTGTTGCAATGCCTTCACCAAAATTAAATTGTCAATAAAAACGACATTGACTCATGCACAAATGAATTTCATGGTTCAAAAATCAAAAGTCTTGCTTCAGGATTATTTCCCGTGATTTTTTTTCTGCGTACTGGCGAAAAAAAGTTTGAAAATTAATTCTTCTCATTCAAAATTCTAATACTTTTGCATGCGTACCGACTTTTGTGTGGATTGAGTTAAAAATAACTTAGTTCTGGGTCATCATAAGATCTTAAAGGCAGTAACCGATGCCATTAAGTGATTTTCAAACGGGTGTCAGGAGCTGAATAAAATTCCAGTGATTTTCTGGTTGTGACACTTATGGATTATTTGTCTGAATTTTTGAAAAAAAGTAACTGAAAGTTTTTTGTATGATCGTACCGGTCGTATTACCGGTCCAAAAATTTAATTTGGGCCGTTTTTCATAAAGAAAAGATTTTTCGAGGTGACATGTCATCATGACATGTCATGACATCAGAATTTTTCACTTTTTTGTGTAAGTTGCAAATTCGAAAACTCGCGGAACCAATGAAGCCAGAAATTTGAAATTTTGTCTTATTCAATTTTTTTCGATAAAAACGTCTCAAAATGGGTGTTTTTGAAGATACTTTGTTTTCTTAGATTAATTTCGCCAATTTTGCTCTCAAAACGGTTGGTTAAAAAGGCACTTTTGGAAATTGTTTTTGCCGGAACAAAATGGAGTGGGATTTTTCAATATTTGGTTCGAGTACTTAATGCGACGCGCTCAAGTTTGGGAACCTTAAAAAACTGAAATAAATATTTACCAAAAAATATTTTTTTTTGAAAAATAAAAATTTTCATTTTTCCATTCCAGAGGAATTCACATGCAAATGTGCAAGCAAAATTAATTCAAACGGATTAATATCTTGCAAAGATACACTCAAGTGAATGAAAATGATACTTAGTAAAAATACGGGAAATTTATGATATTTTTTTATATCGAATTTTTTTTAATTTTTTCGGAATGAAATCGATATCAAAAAGGAGAATGCAGCAAAAATTAATTTTTTCTGATGTCTGAGTTCCGAGATATAGCGTCCGTCGGTTACCCCAATTTTCTTGATCTAAGGAAAAGTTGAAATAACTTTTTTTCGAAATTTTTTTTTTCGTTCCAGATTGAATACACAGGCAAAATGTGCAAGCAAAATTATATTCAACGGATAAATACTTTAAAAGATACGGTAAAGTGAATGAAAATAATACTTCGTAAAAATACGAAATTTATGAAATTTTTTTATATCGAAATTTTTTTTTCAATTTTTTGGAATGAAATTGATATCAAAAATGAGAATGCAGCAAAAATTAACTTTTTCTCATGTCTGAGTTCCGAGATGTAGCGTCCTTCGGTTACTCACCTAACCAGGCTTCCAAAAGGGATGCATCCCCGCAAAAAGGGATAGGGATAGAAAATGGATAAAAAGGGGGATGGGGATAAAACGGGATAGAGATAGAAAAAGGGATAGAAACGGGATAAAAAGGGGGATAGGGATAAAACGGGATAAAAGAGGGTTGGCACTTTCCATCCCTATCCCTCTATGGCTCAGAATTTTCCATCCCTATCCCCCTCTATCCCCTTGATCTATCCCTTTTGGAAGCCTGCCCTTAACCCTTAAGTAAACCCTTAAGTAGAATCAGCTTTTCCTGTTATTTTTGGTTTTAAAATTTCAAAGACTGAATCCTTTAAAATTGTTTATTTCCGTGAAAATTCAATAAAAATTTACTTTTTAGACATCCACATTTCGAAACTTCAAAACAAGACGGGCAACATTACAATCAACTAAATCACAAGGTTCCATGGTAACGACAATTTACACTGAAGAAACAAGTTTAACTGTGAATTGAAATACATTATCAGTAACTAAATAATTATTTTATATTTGCTCAGCCCCAATACAGATAGAAATCGTCGGTAAACGTTAAATCATAGCGTGAGATGTTCAGGACCAAACTTTCATTTTCTAAATTCAGTCGAAATTCATCTTTTTGTAGGGCAATATTCTCAAAATTTGAAATGATGCCAGCTCGATTAATATCTTGATTAATAGGTTGAATTTTCAAACTAGAAATAACTGGGAGGAATCCGTCATAAGACCCATTTTTGTTGCCAAAGAGAAAGACATTTTTTTCGACATGCATGTTGATAGTTAAATAATTTTCATCGAGATCACTAAAATGATATTTTTACCAAAAATTTTTGAAGCACTTTTTAAAAATTCATATTTACCAAAATAAAAAAAAATGTTTGCAATTAAAACTTAAAATAGTGTCGTTATGAAAAAATCAAAGTTACCACCAGGGATCAGATTTCATATTCAAGTTGATCAGGTTGGATAGGGTCAGTTTTTTTCAAGTTTTTTAAGTTCGGATCGAGGTCAACCCGAGACGATCTACAAAGGCAGGCCCCGTATCCTCGACCCAATATGCCGAATTTGCCAGCATAGGCTCCACTTCGGACGATTATGCACTCGGAACAAATCACACTGAGGACCATGACAGACTTGGGATGGATATGCACTTGGGACCAAGCCTCACTTGGGACCAAAAATTTCACATTTCAAACTGAATCAAAGTGCGGCACTTGAAACGAATATGCACTTAAGACCATGAGGAATTGTCTCAAGTGGAGTCTACTCGATTTGCCAATGTCACCGAAAAAACCTTAAGGCTAAAGCAATTTCACGATTTTCAGCGTAAATAATTCAAGTGTCAATTTCCCAAATCCATTTTTTTGAATTTTTGTTTAATTGCGTTTGGTGGAGTACTTTATTTAACGCATTGTGTTGATTCACTTCATGAGAACCGACGGTTTAACTGCTTGAAAAATTGATAAAACTTTTTAAATGACGACGTCATTTTGAAGGCCTACAGGTTTCCGACTTTTGTGAATTCAAAAGTGATTCATCAAACATACATACATACATATGATATGGAGCTAATCCAATTACCTTTCACCGTCATCGATAAAGAAGTGACCCTTTGCAGTCTCATTTTCATCTAATGTAATTTGAATATTGAACGAGTTTGCTTCCTTGATATCAACTAATTGCATCGTTTTCCCACTGTTGTCAAGCGGATCCTGAAATTCAATTAGGATTCAAATGAAATTAAAGACTGTTAATTTTAATTTCCAGGGGTTTCGAGTGTGAAATTTGAATTTGAGAGCCTTTTTAACTTCCTATAATTCTTGAATTGAACAGGAAAGACTAAATGAAAAATGACGGTCATTTAATGACCTTAAGATTTTAATTAAACCTCGTGGTTAACCGCGGTTAAAAACGGGTAATGTTCATGGCAATATAATGGTTCTAAGAAATCGCTAAGAAAAGCTTATGGTTTCAACATTAGATTTGAAGAAAAATGCTTTCTTTATTGTATGATATGGATCTCCTCCCCGTGGGCGGTCGGCAAGCCAGATTCAAATGATGTTTAATGACCGTATGCAGGGTGGAGAGCCATATATATAACGACGAATATATATAAGTTCGATTGGACATTCGATCAATTTTGTTAATATTTTAGGTTATTAATCTTTTCAATTATAAAACTTACTTTGCTGAACGATTATTGAAAAACCGGTAGAAAGAGTGAAGTGGTTCATAAATGTTTTTTGCAGTATTGATAAATGCATTATTTCCCTTTATACATTTTTGATCTCCATTAATTCTACACCAGTTACCTAAAAAAGAGGTTTATACAAGGCTAGGTTTATATCCCTTTACAACCAAAATGCTTCTTAGTTAGGAATAAGGTGTTCACATATTTTCCGCTTTTAGGAACTTCTTATCCTAATGAGTTTCAAGGAAGCTCAAAATAATCGCACATATTGTTTAATCAATGAGTTAGTGTCTAGTGTATCCATTTGGTTACACTAGGCACGCTCGAATTGGTCCGAATTCAAATTTGGGTACAGAAAGCACGGGCGAGCGTAGTGTACCCAGATTAGGCAAATTGCTCTAAATAAAAATTATTTTTTGAAAAGAGGAATTTCACCAATCAAATTAATAAAATTTAGATAATTTGCAAACGTCATCAGGCGTTGAGTTCCGATCAGACCGCTTGTAATTCCAGGTCGGAAGAGGCAAAATTAATTTATCATCGTAGAATGAGCGATAGACTGTTATTTCACTTATTAAAGCACTGACTTCTAGAATATAAGTTTTTTAAAATATTTGCTCAAAATCAATAAATCCCTTGAAAAAACTTTTGTCGATGTTTTGCTAAAATTTAAAAATATTTTTTCTACGTGTAACAAGTAAAATCAGATACTATGTTAACTTAATTCCCGACTCTTTTTGATTGGTTTGCCTTCGGTATATTGTTTACATGATAATGCACTTTTTCCATAATATTTTGAATTAAGACCAATTTTGGTTCACTAAGCACGCTTGTGCTTTTTGTACCCAAATTGGCCTAAATAAAATTTTGAAATTCAGACCAATTTGCACGAAAAAAAGTCGATTGGCCAATTTGGGTACAGTAAGCACGACCTCAAATAAATAACAAAAATATGTCGGAATCTTGCTTTTTTTCAAATAATTTTAATCAATCTCCAATATTTTTGAAAAATAGGAAAATGGTCTGACTCAAACGTTCTTTTGAGTAAGATTTAAAAGAAAATAGGGTAGTCATTCAAGGCTATCCAAAAGCGTAATCGCATAAGTGCTATCTAAAATCCTATTCAAAAGCCGAAAAGTTGAGAAAAGGATATGTCATATCCGATATGAATCCTATCATATAATCGATTTGCTTAGTTGCAGACTCCTGACCTGAAGGTATGAAACATGTTTCTTCTGGGCAAACAAGAATATATTTTCCTACAAGAAATTGAGTGCTTATATTTTTTACAGATTCGAATGTTTCCTTCGCATTAAAATCATAGATAAGTGGTCGAATAATACTTTCTCCAAGTTCATGAGCACGATAGAGCAGAGTATACAAATATGGAGCTGTTAAAGTTATCAAAAATTTTTTATCAAACGTGTTTTAGAATCTTCATTGACTTTTACCAGCAGGAAATGTAGGATCCACCAACCCCAAGACTCTTGAAAAGACTCTTGGGCCAAGAGGCCGTGAGAGTTAAGAATATAAGCAAACGTGTAATTTTAAAAATTCATTTTCATTTTTTTGGATACATTTTCGAATTTTTTTTTAAAGACTAAAACGCGAAAAGAGCTTACTTATGGTTATCAGCTATGTCTAAATTAAGCTTTTTTTGTAAAAAGACTTCTTTAAGGTTTATAAATTGTAGCTTATTTAAGTCTACTAATTAAATTATTTAATATGACTCTGTCCTAATCGGTATCGACCCAAAATTGCATTTCTGATAGCATTTTGAGCTTCTTTACTGTAAACTGTCGGATTTTGTTCTGGACTGTTCCTTGCATTGTGATTTCTATATAACATATACAAATAAGCACCAACTTGATGCCATCTAACACTAGATAGGGATAGATAATATGATTGATAATATGAATTTGTAGAGCTTGTCTGCTTTTTTTACAAGCGAAAGAATCTACGACGATCTCTAATTAAAAACAAGGGCATCGGTGCTAAGAGGCAGATTTGCACTTTTTCAATTTTCGTTTTCCTGATGGTAACATTTTTACGACTTCGAAATTTTCAAATAAAATCATTTTCCGTTGAAAGATGGCATGCCACCTCTGAGCTTACTTTCTATTATCTTACTTTTTTCCGATCAATAATTTTAACTTTGTGAATCGTCTTTGAAAAAAAAACTTGAAAAACGGGACAAAAATACGTCAAAAATTGGGTAACCTTTTCTTAATTTTTATTATTTAGTGACCAAAAATACGGTCTAGTCCACCGAATTCAATTTAATTTATTTGTTTCGATACGATTTCTACGTTAAAATTGAAAATGTTAAATTTCCAAAAAAACGAAATTTAGGCACATCGAAAAAAATATTTTTTTCATGAGATAAATTAAAAATTGAATTCGGTAAACAGGACGGCTTGAAAATTAGGCAACTTCGAAAGAAATAAACTTTGTTTTATTTTTGCTTAAACGCGGGCTTCAACCGATTTCTTCCAAACCTTAGTATGAACCAGAACGAAGAAACAAAACAAGAGCATATTTGAAATCAATAAAAAATTACATCCGTAATATTTCTAGCCGGTGGATTCAGAAAAATTAGTTTGAAATTAGTTTAACGAGAAATGAGGAAAATTTTCAAAATATTTCCAAATATTTTTGACCAAAAATCACAAAACCATGTCATATTATTTTTTAGAGAGAATATAAAAAAATTGTTCACGTTAGCGAAAGTAGCCATTCTTCGCGAGTGTTTTTCGTTGATTTGAAACAAATAATGAGAAAAAATTGGTACAAAAAATGAAACGTTTTTTCATAATGTTCGTATCTTTTTTCAAAATTTGACGGATTCGAAAAGTTAAATTTGAACTCAAAATTTTCTAAAAAGCAATAATACGAAAATTCTGTGGTTACAAAAATTGCCTTAATTATCAAAAATTACTTTGATGGTATATTGAGGAGAATATCTTAACCCAGTAAAAATTTTTTCATCACAAGCCCTTATTCGTATCTTTTTTTAAGCACCGATGCCCTTAAATTATGTCAAATTTAGAGACGATAGTATAATTTTAGCATCTCGAAATCACCCACCGAAGACTTTGAATATCATTGAACTCTTTTTCTAAAAATATTTTCGACATTTTTTATTGAAATTCAGACACTACTCAGATTTTTTCAAAATTCACCATCCTTTTAAGTTTAAAATATTCGCTTCTTTTGAAAGTTTACAAAATTAATGAAAATATTATATATCCTTTTCAAAGTTTCTCGTCAGCTCTCCCACTGAATCCACAAACATCAGCTCCAGTCATTGAAATTCCAAATAAATTCAAATTCATCATATTTGAAATTGATTGTTTTAAATCTTCATTTCTTGACCAATTATCTCCCGTCCAGTGTGCTGTCTAAGATAGGGGTCCAAAATATATACTTTTTGAAATTCTAGTTTCAGAATAATTATGATTTCAGAATAATAATATTTGCCGTAACAAGATCGAAATCGTCAACTCAAAATTTGAAAAGTCAAAGCAAAATACCGCACAGTTGATGTTGAATAGATGGTAAATAGTAAATGGTTAAATTTTTGAATATATCCGTTTATCACACTTTTGTAAATATCCCGGCCCTGATTAGAAAACGTAGTGTGATTTAAGTGGGAGGGCCGGGATATTTACAAAAGTGTGATACAGGGATATAGGTCACGACAAGAAGGAAAAGGGCAAATACCTTTCCGTCAATGAGTGCTCGCATTAAAAACCTTAAAATCAAAGACCATGAATTAAATTGAATCGAAACTTCTGATTCAGAAAGATATTGATTTTTAATCTCATCAATAGGCTTTAAAATAATCTAATTCGCTCAATTATTTTCGAAATAACCACATAAAACACATTTTATTTCATACTAAAAGGTCTTTTTATGAGGCGTTTTACCGCAACCGCATTGTTTTCTAATTTATTTCAATTTTCAATTTTTTTTGAAAATTTCGGCATGATTCATGCGGCTTTTTTAACCCTTCGCCCAATTGCCAGATGTTAAAGAAGTCGATCTTGACAATAAAAATGGTCTTTTATTCGGAGTAATTTGCTTCAAAGTTTCGAAAGAAATTTTAGCATGATCGAGGCCATACTGATTATGTAAATTATAATGAGGTATATCACCATGCAGATATGAAGGACAAATTGTATTTGAATAAAGAGGTCTCGCCATAGGATTGAATGGTGGGTCGTTGAGAGAATTTAGAGGACAGTTCATAGTCTCGAAACTAGCTTCATAAAGGATTTTGATAATTTAATTTTCCAATAATAGAGAAATAGATCATTTTGAAAAAAAAATATGGAAAATTGATTAAGTAAGCTAAGTAGCTTGCAGAATTTGCGTGGGTGCTCTTTTTTCATCAGAGAAAAATTCGGTTTTATTTATCAATATTTGAGGTTTTACTTGTGGAGTCAGACAGTGCCAATTGACAGTGAGTGGCTCATTAGCGTCTTGATTCTTACAGTTAATAACACAGGATTTTCTAAAGGATTAAGTTTTTCAGAATAGACTTTATTTGGGTCTTTAAATTATTTTTCTAGTTCATGAATTAGAACCATTTGGCTAGCCGAAATCTTAAAACTGACAAAATCAGAGAAAAAACCGTCTTATTTGAAAAATATGTCGTCAAAATTTTCATTATTTTTCCAAAGATAATTTGGATTCATTTTTAATCTAAAAGTGATGAAAATATTTGATGGTCCAATCGAAATTATTTTTCGAATAGATATATTTTACATGTCAATTTGATTTGATTCCCTTGTGAAAACGGTTTCACACCATCAAAATAAATAAATCAAATCAGTCGAATCATAATTTCGTCGCACGTAGAGAGAAAGAAATATAATGTCTCAAAATTATTAAGCCGATCGGCACTTATCTGAGTACAGTTTTTGGTGCTTGATACACGGGGTTAATATTCTTTTAACGAGGTACCTGTCGCAAATTGACAACAGCTAAAAAATCTAACAAACCGCAATTTTTAATTTAATTGTGTAAAATAGATAAAATAACAATTTTTCTAAAAATAATTTAACTGTATCAAATCCTTTTCTGGCTCGTTCATATCTATCCAAAGACCATCAAAATCAAGCTTATCATGTAGGTCCATAACATGATCATTCCACCAATATTGTGTTTTTGCATTATGAAAATCGGGAAAATAAGTTTTACCTGGCCATACCTGGCCAACTGCAGGATTTCCGTTTTCATCTATTGGTTATTGTTTTATTAGCTCCCATTTTAAAATTTTTCATATCAAATGTTCAATAAAATTACCTGTAATGAATATTTTTTGTTCGAGACCACTTGTAGCTGGGAAGTAATTTTCGCCAGCTTCTGATGGAATTGCGGGATCGAGAATCAACATAAATTTTTGATGATTTTCATGCAATTGCTCCACAAGAACTGGTAAATTTTCCCAGTAGTATGGATCTTAAAATACTTTTTGTCAGAAATTATATTTTAAACTTATATTATTTCAGGTATTTAGTTAGAACTTAGTACCGATGGCAAACCTACTTGTATTAACATTCCATTATGTTATTTTTATTATGAAATTAAAAATCTAATTGGCGGATAACATTTGGAATTTTTGTCAAATTTCACGAATGAGACACGGACTAACCTATCTTATTAAAAATTTGATTTGATAATTTGACATCTTGATGAAGGTCTGTAAGGTGAACAATTCAAATATTTAAACTCGCAAATAATTGCTTTCCAATATACCGCGCTTGAAGCTAAAACCCATCTTCAAATTAAAAACAAATTATTTCTCCTTTGATATACGCGGAAAATTCACTGTATAAGAAACGTTTTCCGCGTATATATTATTCAGTTTTACTATTCAGTTTTTACTATTAGTTCAACTGTCTCATGTTTGTTCTATTTTTACTTCTATTTTCGTGATAATTTTGCATTAAATTTACAATTTCTAGGAGATTTTTGCCTTATATTTTTATATGTTTATCTAAGGGTTAACTTAAGGCATGCCTCATTATCAAGAGATATTTGTATTACCAGATATTTTCCCCGAAAAAATTATTTTTTATCTATGATTTTTATCATATATCATCAATTTGATACATAATTGGTGTCTGAAAAAAATAACAAAAAAGGATACATGTGCTAATATTTGGCGTATGAAATGTTTGGAAAGGGTTGACTTTTGCATATTGGCAACCAACACTCAGTGAAGCATTATTAAACTGATTTCAATCAATCACTTTATTTGTCTTCAATATTGTGAAGTGTAAAATTACTCAATGAGAAACAAGAAACGTTAATTTGATAGCTGAAACTAATATGAGTTATTAATTATGACAAAAAAATGGAAAATTGCTTGAATTTTTCTTTGCGATTCTTAAAATGTATTTGGAATTGTGCCTTGGAGTTAAGCAGCTGGATTAAAATCAAGAATCAAATCGCTGCAGAAACTGAATCCGCGGAAATCGATCGCGTGCAGCACGCTTGCTCCACCAGTACCACGCTTGAGCATATTGAAGAAGTACATTCATGGTTGACGAACGATGAAAGTGCTCAAAATATTGCACCAAAGAAGAAGAATGGAAATTCAAAACATACATGTATCCTATTTGTATTATAAGGAAAATTTTTGGTCAGTTATTTCTTTTGAAACGTAAAAAAATAATATTTGTATAAAAAGTGTGTATAACTGTTCATAAAGAATGAAAGTCTTATGTTGGTGTTATTTTTTAATGTAAAATTTAGTTATTTTTTCTTTCATATTTAAAACCTGGCGGGTAATCCATATAGACGCTAAACTATATCAACAAAACTGAGGTTAAAGATAAGATTGGTTTTAATTTTATTTCGTTTGCTTGTTAATTAAGCTATATTTTAGTGGTCGGCAGTGTTTTTTACTTGTAAACTCAGTTTTTATAACTGGTCGACAGTGTTAAGATGAAATAGGATATTTTCTAGATTAGTTTATGATTTTCATATCATTTTAATTTGGCTACCTCAATGTAATCCTATTCAATTATTCAAAATTATAGCATTTTTTTGTCTGTATAACAGAAAAAGATGATCTTTAAAATTTTCATGTTTGTCCTACAGGTTGTTTTCAAAAGGATGTGTTTTATTGCATCTCTATAGAAAAATAAAGGGTGGTATGATTACTCCACCTATTTATTGGGCTTTTACAACATTTATTAAACCAACTTAATTATTTTATCAAAAATACAACAAATCTATTTAGATTTACTAATTAATTATCATCAGTGTTATCAAAGTTTATCTTGAAAGTTTCAAATAAACAATGACGTTATAAAATGTGCCTCCACAAAGCGTGCCGAAAAAAATGCGTGCCGTTATAAAGAGTGCCACTATAGAATGTGCCTTTATAGAATGTGCCTTTATAAAATGTGTCTTTATAATGCGTGCCGAAAAACAATCCGTCCCGTTACAAAAAGTGCCATCATAAAGAAACGTTGAAAATCTTTGCATACTTAATTTCTATAAAACTTTCAAATAATTTTATTTTAACTTAATGATTGTCATCAATGTTATCGAAGTTTATTTGTTAAGTTAAAATAAAAGTGTCCATTTAAAATGTGCCTTTATAAAGCGTGCCAAAAAAATGCATGCCGTTACAAAAAGAGCCATTATGAAAAAAGTCGTTTAACAACTTTGCAAACAAAATTTGAATAAAAATGTGATTCATTAAACATCTTTAACGCTTTTAAAAACAATGATGATATAGTACCCAAACTTTAAAGTTTAGTTTTAATTCTCAAATCAATTAGAAAATTCAAACTTACCTTTAACAAATTTATTTGAAAATTCACTTTGTGCACTTTCTATTAAAATCACTTTTTCCCAAATTTCCCGAATATATTTTCAATATTTAATACATTTAAAAAAAATATGGGAGGATAGATTTATGTAACCATTTTAACCTATCGTATTAAAAATTTGATTTGATAATTTGACATCTTGATTAACGTCTGTAAGGTGGAAATTCAAATATTAAAACGCGCAAATAATTGCTTTCAAATATACCGCGCTTGAAGCTAAAACCCATCTTCAAATTTAAAACAAATTATTTCTCCTGTGATATACGCGGGAAATTCACTGTATAAGAAACGTTTTCCGCGTTATACAAGTTGAATTTTATTTTTTGTAGGTGTTTCACGCATCACTCAATTTATAGTGTAATTTATAGCTAATTTCAAGTGTTATAATAAGTGATGCGTGAAACACCGACAAAAAATAAAATTCAACCTGTACCAACTGTGTTTTACCTTTTGGGGTTTTCCCCGAAGAGATTCACGCCTAACCAATCAGAGCGCGACTTGGTTACCGAGTTTAAGGGGCGTTTCAATCTCCCCGGGAAACCCCAAAAGCTGAAACACATTCGGTATTATTCAGTTTTACTAGT
Organism: Oikopleura vanhoeffeni; assembly: GCA_004367855.1. Taxonomy (NCBI): domain Eukaryota; kingdom Metazoa; phylum Chordata; class Appendicularia; order Copelata; family Oikopleuridae; genus Oikopleura; species Oikopleura vanhoeffeni. The sequence continues at coordinate 76,697 of SCLH01001393.1, forward strand.
CAGTTTTTACTATTAGTTCAACTGTCTCATGTTTGTTCTATTTTTACTCCTATTTTCGTGATAATTTTGCAGTAAATTCACAATTTCTAGGAGATTTTTGCCTTATATTTTTACATGTATTCTAAGGGTTAACCTCAGCCATGCCTCATAATCAAGAGATATTTTTATTACCAGATATTTTTTCCCGAGAAAATTATTTTTAATCTATAATTTTTATTATATATCATTAATTTGATATATATTCACATGGTGCCATTTTGGAAGAAATTCTTATTTTGATTTTCGGCTCGTCTGCCGACAGCCTAAATAATTCGTGCAAAGTTTTAATTCATTAACCTATTGTGAAATCTTTCTGATTATCCATATAATCAATATCAACCCACTGCACTTCGAGTGGAATATCAGCATCCTTCATTTTTCCAACAATTTCGAAAACTGCATCTGCCGACTAATTTCAAAGTTGAGTTATATTGAAACTAAATATTTTTGCTTCAGAATCTTGAAAGTTATTAGAAAGAAAAAATTGTATATTTTTGCAAAATTTATTTAAAAAATGATGAGAGATGTAAGAAATTTAGTGGTAGCATTTTAATTTACCAATTATAAATTTCCTGGAAGTCTCGCATAATTTCAATGTCCGGTAATCTGTATGACGTTAATTAGCAAGATATAACTCAAGTATTTTATTTTTATACTTGATTGGTACATATTTATCTGATATGTGCTTTTGCACCCTTGTTTATGCTTATATAAAATACTTTTCACTTAAATAGTTATCAGTAGATTTTGAGATAAAAAAAATTCGTTTGTTAGAAGTTCGTTATCGTAATTACTCGGCGTGATTATTTTCAATTAGCTCAGCAGAGAAAACTTTTCGCAAATAGAAAAAAAATCTTCTACGAAATTTAATGACATTTTTAGGTGAGACAGTTCATTATCTTTGGTTATATACTCTATGATATATCCTTTTCCGAACGGAACTCCATCTCCAAAGTTTACTACCTCTAATAGAGATTCTCTATAGCGCGTGTTCAAATCCAACTGATGTTGTCTAAGTGATTGTCTTAGTGGTTGTTTGAGTGATTACACACCGATCAAACTAAGTAGTCCCAATATCAAGCATCCTTGCGTATAATCATACTCAAGACAATCAGTAAGACAACATTAGTGGGATGGAGATCTGTTGGGAAAAGGATAAAGAGTAATTATAGAAGATACAAACATTCAAATAAGATTGATTCCGTGGTGCATATCTTGAAATATTACAATTTCATTTTGGTTAAAAATTTAACTTTATGATTTTTCTGACATCATTTCATAATTCGGTCAGTAATTTAATTTGTAATTATCCAAAAGTATTATCGCTTAAGGGGGTTCTATAGGCAAAATGGACTTTTTGAATCAGAAAAATTTTATATTTTTTCCGAAAATTTTTTGTTAATTTTTTACGATTTTTTGAGTTTATATGACTAAAAAGCCACGTTGAGTTCAAAATCATAAAATCAGACCTCTAGCTCTTTTAGTTCAAAGATTACGACTTGCCTATAGAACCTATATACTCAAAATAAGCTTGTTTCAAATCTTTATGAAAAAAATTCAGAATGTTAAATTTTTTCTAATTTTTATTTTCTTTATATAATTAAACAATCTACGTGGGATGATAAATAAATTCTAAAAATCCCGTCAAAAATAATTGTCAGCACAAAAGATATGGGCTGCTATAGAACCCCCTTAAGGGGGTACTCAACGGTTTTTTAAATCAGGTTAGGGACATATAATAACTGGCACCAAATTAGCCTCAGGAAGGCACGAAATGCATTTTGCTTCTTATCATANCTTAAGGGGGTTCTATAGGCAAAATGGACTTTTTGAATTGCTTATTTCTCTCGGCATAGACATAGGAAGTGAATAAAAACATTCTGATAAGTTAGTTCGTAATCTCTGGAAGAGGTTTGAATCATATTTTTGAGATAGCATGTTGAACCAACCGGTAAATGAGGTTAACCAGGAGCAAAAAAATTTCTTGAAAAAGCTGTATTTTTTTTTCGTCCTATTAGGAAATGTTTCAAAATTTGACCATATCTGCGAAATTTAAAGGCGGAAAAAACTGTTGTTCCTTTTTTTCAATTTTCTCACTAAAAAAGGTATCAAAGCTGGCGAAAAGGACTGTTTTTGCTATTTTGGCCACGGAAAGTTGTATTTTTTTTTCATGCTACATGGCAAACTATTTTTCCGTGCACTATAGTTTTCGTAATAATTGTAACAAAACTGTTGTGCTGATTTAACGATTTCATTTTTTTACTCCCAGGATACGATTTGAAATTTATTTTTGACATCTAATTCGTCCAATCAGTTTTTTTTTTAAGACCAAACGATTCGTAAGTTGAATGTTTTTGGAAACGGTTTTAAAACTATACCAAAATATTTAACCGTTTCGAGCGCTAGAGCAGAAAAGATTTTTATTTTCGACACTCAGAATTTTTATTTCCGAAATTTATTGTTGAATTTTTTACGATTTTTGAGTTATATGACTAAAAAGCCACGTTGAGTTCAAAAATCATAAAATCAGAACCTCTAGCTCTTTTAGTTCAAAGATACGACTTGCCTATAGAACCTATATACTCAAAATAAGCTGTTTCAATTTATGAAAAAAATTCAGAATGTTAAATTTTTTCATTTTATTTCTTTATATAATTAAACATCTCCGTGGAGATAAATAATTCTAAAAATCCGTCAAAATAATTGTCAGTACAAAAGATATGGGCTGCTATAGAACCCCCTTAAGGGGGTACTCAACGGTTTTTAAATAGGTTAGGGACATAATAACCTGGCACCAAATTAGCCTCAGGAAGGCACGAAATGGCATTTCTGCTTCTTATCATAAAAAAAAATTTCGAGATTTTTCTAAAAAATATTCGAGTTTTTTCAGTCAAAAAACTTTCGGCGTTATTTGGCCCCCCCTGTTTTAAGTCAAATTAATCTGAACAGTTTGTAAGCCTCGCGGGCCGCGATCGCGGAACCCAACAGGTTTCAATTATGGGACATACATTATCCATACAATCAAACTGTTTAATGCTTTTCAATCGTGAGATGTGTGTTTTTGAAAATTACGAAACAATTTTTTACGAAAATGTATCAATTTGAGTTGCTCTTTACTATAAAAGTATTTGCAAAAAAAAAATAAAATGAAGATTGTCGATTTTTTCCGCTTATGCATTTTTCAATTTTGAATTCAAATTCTTTGACGAAAATTATCCAATTAAATTGGCTAAATTCATTCATTACCTGATATCCCCACCGAGCTAAATGATAACCCAAGGGTCCAATTATGGTGGAATTACAGGTGCTCCTTTTAACGCGGTTTGCTATGTTAGTACAGTGCAGTTGAAATGTAGATGAACCGTTGTCATCGGTATTTATTCCCTTCTGTTGCTTTGAAAATGGCGTAGCATGATAATCTTTTTTTTCAACAATTTACATGTATATTATCCATTATGGATAAACAATTTGTAACCATTAAAAATATGGGTGTGTTGATATCCACAAACTTCGTCAGAAAAACACTTTCATAATTAAATTGTAGTCAAGGCAAAATATAAATTTTCAAAACTTTTATAAACATATTTTATAAATGTATGGAATATTTTCCGCCTACACATTTCTCTATAGTTTAAGTGGATAGTGTCTTTAAAAATTCTCTGGCACTATTTCATGCTTACATTTCTTGTCTCGTTCACAAAAATAAAATTCTACATTGGAGTTTAGGTCCGAAGTATCTCTAAGGAATTTACCCGCAAAACATTATTTAAGTCTAATGACCAGTTTTTTTAGGAATGCTACCAAAGTGCGACAAAATCTCACATTTTTAGGTTATTCAATTTTTTTCGATAAACTACACCGGAGTTTTATTAGCTTAATTCGTCCTTAGAAAAAAGTTGATCAGATCAGTACTAAGTTTCAAGTTTGGCGCCCTCTGGTGAGAAAATCTATTCAAGAAGCCGCGAAACCATCACCCATCACTTTTTTTTTGATTTAGTATACTGTCTAATTTTCAGAACACTTTTTTTCCAGAACACTACCCCTTAAGGGAGTGGGTTGTCGCTGTATTTGGGCCTCTTCCAAGGTTCATTTCCCGCCAAACTAGCAAAGTGATATTCCAAAAACATTTGTTACTAACAAAACCAACCTTCGCGGTAATTTTGAACTTAACAGTAATCTGATACAACCAACCTACTCCGGACACCTACGCTTTTAAAAAGCCTCCTATAAAGGACGCAATTAGTGCCTACTCTTCATTTTCATCTTTTTTTATTATTTTTTTTGTCAGGCTCGGAGAGCCTTACGAATCGTCCAATTGCTTTTGATCAATTTGCTTTCGCGGACAAAAAAACTTTAAAAATTTTGAAATGATTCAGTTTGGAGGCTCAGGCAAAAGCTATCTCCTCCACCAGTTTGAGAGGTTAGTTTCGACTCGTACTGCATCTGGAAAGCACAGACCTTGTTCAACAATAACACTAGAGAGGCGTTTTTTTCGAAATTTTGCTTCGGCGTCTCTTGTGGGCCATGTCAATTTTTATTTTTAGCCAAATTGTTTGAAATGGTCAGTTTGGGAGGCTCCAGGCAAAAGCTATCTCTTCACCAGGTTTAAGAGATAAAGTTTCGACTCATACTGCATATGAAAGCAGAAGACTTGTTTGACAATAACTAGAGATTTTCTTCGAAATTTTGCTTTTGGCGTCTCTTGGGGGCCATGGCAACTTTTCATTTTGAGCCTAATTTTGACAAAATTTTGACAAAATTTAGAAACAGAAAAAATGGCTTCAAAAGAATTTTTTACGTAAAATACAAACCACTTTTAAGGATTTTGGTGCAATTTTAAACTGGTAGCGTCAAAAGAAAACAAATGAGCGCACTTTCAATTTAAATCATAAATAAATCAATAATTTTTGTTTTCTTGTTTTTGCTGTTTTGGCGCCGAAAGCAAAATTTTCAAACAAAAGCGGTTTGCATTATTCGTTAAGGCTTCTCCGGAGCCTGACACAAAAAATGATGAAAATTGAAGGAGTATGCTAGGCAGCAACTGGTGTCTTTTTAGGAGGCTTTTTAAAAGCGAGGTCTCGCGTAGGTGTGATTGTATCAGATTACTGTTAAATTCAAATTACTGCGAAGGTTTGGTTCTGTAGTAACAAATGTTTTTGGATATCACCTTTGCTAGTTTGGCGGGAAATGGCCTCGGAAAGGCTCAAATTTTCGACACCACTCCCTTAAGGGGATTGTGGGTGCTTCCAGCAATTTGCTGGGGAAAAATAAGCCCTTTTTAAACTCAAATATCTTTGTGAGAATTGACGTGAACGTTTATTTTTCCAATTGTATATTGTAGTCCGTACCCTTTGGAGAAGTCAAAAATTGATTCATTTTTAGAAAATATCATCACATCAACCTTTAAATGCATGAAACTTAATTGCTGGTATTTTTCCATTGAAGTATTACCGTCATATCCACTTTTCCAAAAATCACAAAATGCCGATATTTATTGGTCAATAAAAAATTCTCTACAATTGCAACGAAGCATATATTTTATAAATTCATTTTAATGGCCAAAATATTTTAGAAAATTCCTGCTATAGTTAAATATAGGCAAAATGTAGATGTATTTTACAAAAAAAAGTTTAACCACGAACGGTACATGCGATTTCTTGTTCTTTTTCATAAACCCTTCTTTATTATTCTTATTAAACTTTTGAACCCAAGGGAAATTATTTAATAATTTTTTATATTTCTTCGCAAATCACTATTTCATGGCTGAATTTAATGCGCGCCATTATACATTGATTAAGGCTTAAAATTGAAATATTGAAAAGGCCGCGAAATCTGAACAACTATCATATTTAATACTTCCATTTCAGAGTTAATTTTTCTTGCGATGTTGATTTTTTGTATTCTGAAATGATTACCATATGGATCACGCCCTCAGAGTACAAATCTAACTATTTGGAAAAATGGAGATCTTAGCATTTGATTGGTTGATCATTTCTAATCTGACCCAATAAAATCGGCGTGATGCCTTATTCAACGGTTTTTGATTGGGTGCTAATATTTGCGTTGTTGTATCATTCAAATAGTTTAGGATTGTTTACTCTGAGGGCCGTTGATCCATATCTAGAATTTTTCCGTTTTCATGCAAGTCCGAATCGATATTTTTTGGAAATTTTCTAGAAATATTGGTCAAAAAATTCTCTAATTTATTAAGGTCTGAATCTCCGCTGAAATTGATCACTAATGGGTTATTTTTGTTTTGATCATCCCCGTCATTAGTCGGGCATTTCAGTTTAGCAGCGATTTCAATTGTCTAGAAAAAAAATCCAGAATATAAGTTTGGTGTTTTTTAATTGCAAACGATTCCCGAGGTGCTGGATGGTGCAGGTGAATTTGAAAAAATTACCCGAATTTGCGACCGGTGGTCGAAATAACTTACTGCACCCACAATTCCCATTAAGCGCGGTAGCGGTTTGCGAAATGCCTTATTTTGTACTCCACTTTACCAGGAATACTAAACAGCTTCGAAACTTATGAAAATGGAGGCATTGGTAGATCTAACCTTTATCTACAAAAAATAATTTATTCAGAATAATTGTTGGCTGACCCTGGTGACCACCATGCGGCGAGTTCAAGAACAACCAAATCAAATTCAAATCCCTCATTTTAAGGTTGTCGCTCTCCAAACGCCTAAGGATCCGAGGTTATTATTTAAGAATGCAGATAAATTTGCAAAAAAACGGAGAAATATGTTTTCGGTTTTTTTTCAGAAACTAATTTTGGAAGTTTTTTGCTCAATTCTACCCCAAAATCGCATTTTAAGTAAAGCGGAAGTGAACTCGAAAATAAAAAAGTCGATCTTTTGGAATTTCGAAAATACAATCAAATTAAAGTTTGGGTGATCCGAGAAGGAAATCTGGCTTTAAGCTTTTTTGATATGTTGAGTTGTTTCTGATCGAAAAGTAGGTTTCGATGTTTCCAAAAAAAAAAATTACTCAGAAAAATTCTCCAAAAAATGTGAAAAATTTCGATTTTTTTTGGAATTTGTTATTTTGAATTAAGTTTGTGCTTTCTGAGTTCCCTACGCAGTTTCGTGTATTTTCCACACTCCAAAGAACCCTAACAACGAGTTGCGACCGCTACCTCCTAAATACGTTTTTTAAAAAAGTCGACGAAAAAAATATTTAATTAAAAATAATTACGAAAATGAAAAACCATACTATAATTTGAAAAATTTCAGAATCCTGAATCAACGGAAACGTCCAGCAATAAAAATCATATCATAATTCAACCATTGTTCTCCTGTCATTTGAGTGAGGTTGAAAGAGTTGTAAGATTAGCATTTGAGTTTCCAAAAATACCAAGCAAAATGATATCCTTCCGGAGTTATGTCCTACCATATGTGGATGGTCACCATATTCGCCTTATATAATATTCATATGGTGTTCACCTTATGTGTTGGATAAAATATCCTTGCTGAAACCATAGGACTATGGTCCATGAGTGCCTCCAAGTAGTTCACTTACACTTGTTGGGAAGATACCAGTAAAAAAATGTTTGGAAAGTCCGGGAGTCGAATCCAGGGTAAACGGGGATCATGATCGAGTTGCGCTAACCGCTTACGCAACGCTCATATAACTGGACTGAGATATGTTGATTATGACGCGAAACCCTTCTGCCACCAAACACACACATAACGTTGACTTTTCGGCTTTTTGGAAACGAGTCGGTTCAAACGACTCAATCCGATTGGGTTATAGCCCAAAAGTTAACCACAAATATTTAATGAGATGAAAAAATGAACTCCAAATCAGACTATTTTTCTAACTCTTTTTTATCTTGATCTTGGAAAATATATTCGAACTCTTTTTTGAGGAAAATGACCTTTTTTTCGAACAATTTTGTGTTTTTCATGTTCCAAGTAATATGGTGTACATTTTGAGCTCGAAAAGCCGAAATGTATCGTTTTGCACATTCTAATTTACTAATGAGAGCACATCAGTTGAGAAAAATAATAAACATTTATTATAGAAAAACTTACTAGGCAAAATTTGTGGAGACTTTAAATTATGGTTAATTTTTAAAGGCGAAGTTTCTGTCGCAAAAGTTATTGATGAAGAGTTATTGCTGATTAAGAATAAGAAAAAATTTCTTATAAATTTCATTAAAACTTTATTTTTTAGTACAGATCAATTTGAATACTTTTTAGAAAAGGTCCATCATGAGTTCCAAAATGAATGTTTCCCACCAATGTTTATGCTGACAAAACTGAAATCAGTTCGACGCTCCCAATACCATAAAAAGAAGCAGCTTGATTATATTCAAAATTAAACTACATTTCATGTCGAAAGGTTAATAAAATACTTCTATACTGCAGAGGTCACAAGTGTGAACGTCCACATGAACGTCCTGTCCATAAAACTTCTTCCAAAAAAGTTGAAACAAAATATAAGTTTGTACCTTTTTAAAAATCAATGCGTACGAACTGTAATTTTTTTAAACTCGGGTAAGACCACAAGTTAAAGATGGCCCAGCCCTCGTTCGGACTTATTTTCGCCGTATAATTAAGTCCAAGTATCTATTGGTTTTTAATAAGGGGCATCGACCCAATTAAGTCTTCTGTGTGAAAATTTAGAAAATTATCTTGCTAATGATGAAAAAGATCAAAAGTTCAAAAATACCATAATATCATCTTGGAACGATGAAAACATATGACTTATTAAGCCTGAAATCTAGCTGTTCTTTGGCCAATCAGCGCGAAGAGAATTGAAGACTCAACAACATTAATTTTGTTTTAAACACATATTCAATATTCTACGTCCAGAGCAGATGTTGTTTCGATGAATTTCAAAAACTTTAGTGTCAAAAAGATTTATGTACAAAAGAAAAAGTGGGTCCTCAGATTTATCTTGGCAATGTTAACACGACTAACTCAGATGAGTATTGACATCGCGGACAATCTAAATTTTTGTATTTAAACCTTTTTGCGGCCTTTGTTTCTTATTTAAAGTTTTGGAAACTGATTATTTTAAACCAAACCAAACATTTCGCAGGTGGTCGTCAATAATTACTCCGAGGAGCCGGAATTCCGGACGGTCATACGACTTGAACATCCCGGATTGTCTGAGATTTTTACACTTTTTGAATACACCTTTCATCAAATGGAAAAAAATTCATTATTTGTTGAGAGAATTGAGATTTTTTGAAGAAATTATTGCTGGAATTTAACCAGGTTAAATTCCAAAAATATTTTTTTTTTTTAGAACAGTGACGAAGTTGTTTTTTATCTGAGGGTCAATTTCACATACTCCTGTTTACAACCAAACTCTATCTGAAAAAGGCGTTTACTGTGCGTTATAGGGCTATAGACTATAGGTCTATAGCGCATTGATCGAATCCCACGTATGTTGTCTTAGGGCTGGTGTCTCGAGTCATATCATAGACAGGGTGCTTGATATTGGCGACCGCTAAAATTTGATCGGTGTGTAATCACTTATAAGCAATAACTAAGGACAATCACTTCAGCAGCATAAGTGGATTCGAACACGCGCTATAGAGATAGTAAACGTTTTTGAAGGTTGAGTTTTTAAGTAAAAGAATATGGGAGCTCATTTATACGCTCACGTTGATCGTTTCACGACTATGACGTTAATGAAGAAAAGTCCTCAGGTTTCTCTGTAGATGCGCCTTCAACCCCCAATTTCTTTTTTTTTGGTGGAGATTTTTGAAATTTTTTTTTTTTGGGCAAGAAAGGAGTACCTGTAGTACCCACAAAAAATGCACAAATTAAATTGTAGCAAAGAAAATTTTATGGTTCACTTGGTCTGTCACGATGATCCCATATGTACTTGTTTATTAAGGGTCGAAAACCCGTTAAAAGTCGATACGCTGTGCACAGCTGTACGGCGCGCTGGAGAGAACCAAGAGGACGTACCGCAAGATCAGGGTTCTCAATATTTATTCAAATCAGTTAAATCGACCAGAGTTTATAATTGACATTAACGGTTTTTGTCTATAAAATATGATATCAATTTCTGATTTTCATAATTGAGAACAGTAAAACCCCTGGAGTGAGGTATCCTGCTTCAACTTTATATCCATTTCCTTGCAGATATTGGTCTGCAACAATCAAAAAAGATTTTTCAAAGCTTTCCAATGGTTTTGTCATTATAATGGTATGAGAAATCAGTGGAATCATTTGGCACTTTCATCAACAAATTTTATTTTCAGTGTTTGTTTCCGATGAATAATTAGTTTCATTCACATTTCGGAGTTCTGGATGCATCCAAGTATTTGGCTTTGCACCGGATTAAAAATTTAATATTTTCGGATTCGGGACCGGGAGACCAGGGGCTGGAAAATTGATATGAATATACAATGAAACTTCTAAGATAAATTCATTGCTGAAGAAAAGTTTAAAAAAACAATGTTTTGAGACATCTAGTGTTGAATCTAGTTTTGAAAATTCATTTTGAAAATTTTTGAAAGTTTTGGTAAAAAATTAAAAAAAAATTGGTTTATTTCTTATTCTGAAACTGCTGCAATTATGAATTTTTTTGTTCTGAAAATAAGTCCATAAGTAAATTGTTGAACAACAAAAAATGGAAAGATGATGCATTATCATGAGCATGCAAAATGGACATTCAAACCTAAAACCTTTACATAATTCTCCCGATTTTTTGTTTGTTTCGATTCAGTGTTTTGATTCAAATTAACACCTAAAAATTATTTTTACAGGTAATTTACTCCGTTAATTGATAATTGTCCAAATCTTATAGTCGAGAGGCGGTGAACTAAGTCAAGAGTGCACATTGTGAAAATTTAAATTATAAGTAATCAGTTTTTAAGTAATAAGGTCGACTTTTCAAGGAGCTTCACGTTTTCAAGCCATATTTTTTTTGGCATGGCTCTCACAGTTCTGAATTATTTTCACCTTTTCAACTTCAAAAATATATGTTACCGCGGTTATACCGTCTCTGTAAATATATTAGCGAACTTTGAAATTATTCAAAAGGTTGGCTTCTGTCTCACTTGCTTTTTTGACTTGTTCAATCAAAATCGGTTGTTATTTTCAGTTAATTAAAACTGAGAGTCAGCCACATTATTTTTGGATTCACTCACAATATTAATTTATAATAGAAACTCAAATTTAACAACCATAAAAAATTAATGAAAGATAATTTTTATTAAAAAATTGAAATGTCAAAAAATTTTGTAGGATCAATTCCATGATTCTCCATAATAAATAAATCTGAAGTCTTTTATGGCCAGTTTGCGAGCTTCTGAGAATCACGTGCATGAATGGAAGCAAAAGGTCGTTTTAGTCTCCTTGATTCAGTTACTGTATTCCAAATTTTCATAAGTTAAAGCAAATATTTTATTTTATTATTGAGTTTTTATATTATTTAGTTAGAATTTTTTTAAAATGGGTCATCAAACATAATAACAAAAGTGAGTCAATTATATATCGAAGGCCGTGTAGCTGATTTGGTTGTATTTTCTATTCTTATCGATTTTCCTGTACATTCCACTTATTTTGAAGTTGATTCAGAAATAAAATTTCTTTTGGGTAAACTCCATGTTTTATCATCCGTTTCCAGACTTGGCTTTATATTGTATATCATCTGAATCACTGAAATCGTGCCACTTTTATAATTGACAAGATTACTGGCAGAAAGCAACTAGGAGATTTTCTAATTGTGTGAGTAAATGTCCAGCACAATCAGCAGCTTCAATTCTTCTCTATTTATCAGAAAAATCCATTTTTTATTACCAAATTAATATCAGAAAACTTTTTTGGTAACTTTGTTAAAATCCGATTTTAAGGGTGTCTCAACCTGAGACTCTTAGGTCGAAGAAAAATGATCACCGAAGACCAGTTTTGAAAAAAAACAGTCAAAGACGTTGAAACCATAAAAATATTTCCATCTTTTCATTTAGAAAGAATCGCTTTGGGTAACCTACCGCTTTGGCGCTTAAGAGTTAAAAACCTGTGTAAATTTGATTTTGACCACTTGTGGTCTGAAATATTTCTGAACTTCTGAAATTATCTTTCGAGGAAAACTTGGAAAATAAGATAAAAACACGTTAACCCTCCAAAAGCTAGTAAAAACAGTTCGCCGAGGCACGAGAGCCTTTTCAGGACTTAAACTTTTGAGCGCTGTTTAAACAGAAAATCTTATTGAGATCAAAACCTTCATTTGTTCTTTCTGATCAAGTTGAAGAGCTTAATTTTCAAAAAAAATTCAATTCTTAGAACCTTTAGTGTTGATGTGACTTACTACTCAAAAAAAGTAAAAAAAAGTAAAAAAGGTAAAAAAAAAGTTCAAAGTAAGGTTATTTAACCACATGATACTACCTCATGATAGGCTCCAGAATGTATGTTTATATCTCGAAAACTGCGCAGTGCTCTGTTTTACTCATATATACTTAGGTCTTGATTGTGTGAATTATGTTGGGAACCAAAAAAATAATAAGAATTAGTTCAAAATATCATAAAAAAAATCACGCTTTTTTAGAAAAAATGACGTTTGTTTCCACGATTTAATGAAATAATTAGATTATTATCACAATATTAAAGAAAACTATGTATAAGAGTACAAATCTGGCCATATTTAAAAAAAAAATTATTTTCAAAACATTTGATTTTATTCATTATTAATTTAAGGGGATAGCGGTCTCGAACTTTTTTAACGGTACTTGGGATTGTAAAATAGCACGAAATTGCTGAAACTTCTCGAAAGCAATTAACTTATTAAATAAAAAGATTAAAAAAAATCTAAAAAAATTAGAAATTTTCAGTTTTTTCTGAGAAATTTTTTTGTGGAAAACATTTGAAACCTTACTTTTCGGACCAGAAAAACTCAAAATATTCAAAAAGCTGATATGCAGAGTTTTAATCACGTGAAAACTCAAGCGTTCAATTTGGTGTATCTTTCGACTTAAATACCACGACTTTCATTTTCCTAAGATTTCAGCATCCGGTTTACAAAATTGCGATTTTTTCTAGAATTCAACAAAATATTTTTAAAATTTGGCTGCTTTCTGAATAAAAAAAAACATATCCACCATCTTTTCCAAATTTATACTGCATTTTGAAATGTAACCTATGAGGAGTAGTACTGTTGAAGAGCGAAATCTTAAAATTAGGCGGGTTTTTCGCAGTTTTCTTGGAAAAAAAACTAGTTGGAAATTTGAAAATCGCTGCATTTAATAACAACCATAAGTGTTTCCGTGGTTTGATGCCAAGGTTGAGTAAGAAGTGTATGCAAGCTCGAGGAGGAGTAGTAATTTGAAAATTCGATTGAGGTGCTCTAGAACTCAGCCGCATGAGTGGTCCCCAGGGTCGACCAAAATATTTCTGATAAATTATTATTGTAGATCAAGGATGGATCTACCTAAAAATATTCTAAAAAGTTTCAAGCAGTTTTGTATTTGGTGTAAATTGGAGTGTACAAAAGGTAAAAACAATTTTATGTGCGGCCGTTCCCCCTTAAGGAAGATATTTTGTAATTTCACTCCCAAAGAAACAGTTATGCTCCAAATATGTCTAGACGCTAATTTTTTTTTAATTTTACTTCAAAACACTTTCCTTCAAAACTGGCTTATTTGAGATTTTATTCCAGATAAGAGTCAAAATTGTATTTTTTTCGGAAGTAAAGACTTCATCGCTTTTGAATCCAACTCGAACTAATTTGCAAACTATTATCCGAAAAAATTGGTAGGTGATATTTTTAGTTTCACATTGGGTTGAATTTAGAAATGTGTTATAAAGAAAAGTTTATGCGATTGGTTTCTCTATCATTTTTGGGCTGCTTTAGAGCCTTTTAAAGGCTCTATGCTAGGAGGGTTACAAGTAATAGTTTAATTTAATGTTCATAATTATTTAATATATTTATATATAGAATATTTTATCATATAGAATAATTCTCTGTTGATTATTGATATGTAATTAAAAATTAGACTTTTCTGATTTTAGTTGGTTGTCTTGCACTAAGGAAACAATCAGTTCTCAATTCTTCCAAAACTTGACAAAACTGGATCAGCCTCAATACGTCTACATGAAAAAATTGCAAAGTTCCAAGAATCATTTTGAAGTTATTGAAATAAAAACTATAAAAAAAAATTTGTAACTTTATCAAGAAAATTCATGGGTATTCAACCTGCTGCTGAAGTTCAGTTAATAATATTCAGATTAGTTATGCAGTAACTGCATTTGAAGTTTTTTCACATTATTACAAATTATCAGTACAAATTTTTATAAACTGCTGCAGTATACTGCAGTGAAAATAATTGGAAGTGATGAACGAATAGCAATAAATAATTTTAATGCTATTGGTTTTTGAATTATATAAATGTTGGATCTCTTACCTTGTTAAAATTTACGCTCTGAAACTTATTTTGATTAGCTTTGCATTAATCACAATTAATTTTCAGATCTAGCACTTTTTAAAGTAATGACATCCGCATTTACTCATTTAATCTCGACCAATCGAGAATCGCCAAGTAAAGCCGGATTGCAGTGAACTGCAATGCAGTAAGTCATGCTTTACCTTAGCATGCAACATTTTGTTAACCTCTGGAGATGTAAAACTGTAAAAGATGTGACTTTTGGCCGAAATATTCAATCGAATATCATTAAGCAAATTTGACTAAATAATTCACCAAAAAAAAATATATGGCTTGAATACGTTAATGGACGGCAAACATTTTTGCAGCGTTAAATATCGAATCGGATTGGTTAATTTTGACCATTCAGAAGGAGTATTTTTAAAAAAAAATTGTACATTTTTTTGAATTGTCCGACCCCAAATGACTCGATCGCGGTACTTTCGAATTTACGTATATGTTTCTAAAGGATATTTAAAGAATTGAAGATAATCGTTGTAAAATCGAAGCTAATCAGGAATGTTACTCGCTGGTTTAAAAAGTTCAAAACAAATTTTTAAAACGAAAAAATGTTTCTCGAGATAGAAACATCTTGGTTGGTTATATGTTAAATGGTGATTTTATTATTGTTTTAACTTAAATCATTCGGACTCTAGAATGAGTTAAAAGTTGTTAATAAATTTGAATAAGAAATTCACCTCAAACTCTCCGAGGCATATCCATTATTATCCCGGGTCACTTTTAAAAACTTATTTGCCTGTTAAAAGAATAGGAATAGGTTTTCAAAGTGACCCGGGGATAATAATGGATATAGCCTTTTTAAAGGCTAAAAGCCACTTTTAAATCAGCCAAAAATGATGGAAAAAATGATTGCAGAACTTCTTGCATTCCGTAAACATTTTGAATATTTCACTTAATGGCGAATTTTTAATATTCTCTCCAAAACGTTAAGATATCGGATACCTACAATGTCGGATATTACAATACTTACATGTAGGTTCAAATTTTGATGACGAGTTTGATTTGAACGCGATTTTCGTTTAAGTTTTACGGTCCGAATATAATTTGTGAAAATCATGACAAAGGGTATCTCAATTACCAATTTGCCTAATATTGTAATAATAAATCAAATATATCCATTTAATCGAGAAAACTGGACAATTTTTTCTTAAAAAAGACGTGATTTTTTCATGAATTATTTTAAACTTGATTTAAAATATTTTTTTGATTCCAAACAGATAATTTCAATCAGGACAAACCGTATTGAGTGAACCGGAGCACTTCCGCCAGTTATTAGATTAAAATAACGTTAAACATACGTTTCATCTGGTTTATTAACTTTGTTTTTACTCAAAACGTTTCTCCCAGAATAAACATTAAATTGTTTAGGATATGAAACCCATTTTTCTCGAAAACGTTTAACTCTTCAACTTGATCATATTAACGAATAATATGATAGGCTTTATCTTATCAGACGTTGTTGTGTAAACAGTGCCTCAAATGAACCTACTGAAAGGCTGTTAATAATAGCCTATTATGGCCTCGGCGGAATTTTTTTTATATGCTTCGAAGTTCAAACTGATAACACAAACCAGAATTGCTTTTAAGGTGCGAACAGTTTGAGAAATTTTTTAGCGGAGTAACACCCGAAAATGGCTAAAATTTATTTAATATCGTCTAAAACAAAATTCCTGGACCATCGGGTTTAGTTTGAAATTAGAGTTTCAATGAAAAGTGGTTTTGAAAATTTTAACAAATCTCAGTATGTTAAAAAATGTTGAAATATAAACTTCGGCAAGTTATGAACATTTTATTAAGATTGAAAATTTTAAAAAAACATCACTTTTTTTTCTTTCTATATCCCCTTAGGAAGTAGATTGTAAATTCTGGTTTTGCTAGTACATGTGGTTACTTTACGTAACGTACATAATTGATACTAGACCAAACCAGAATAACAAATCTACTTCCAAGGGGATATTCGCTCTGAATAAAAATGTTACAATCTGCCGGATCACTGCGACACCCTTAAGGATTAATTACTTGGGTCACGTTATGTATAAAGAAATTTTTATTAAGAACAAGTACATGCTGCTTTGACTGTGCTCTATTTCACATTACGTTTGTCAGTGAAGAATTGTCTAATTCCTGGTTTGATAAAATTTAAAAACATCCCGGTTAGTTCTCCGTAAGAAACGCTAACAATGAAATTTGTCAATTTTTAGAAAATTACCAAAACTGGGTTCCCTGTCATCACACAGAAAATTATTTTTGACCAAAATATTCGAGCCCTGATTTCTAATAGTATATATACTTGACCAGGGGATCGGATTTTCCGGGTTCGCCGTCCGGTCGGAAATTTCGACCCGGGACCGCAGGTCGGGTCGGGCCGTAGGCCGACCTGGTGCGAAAAAATTTCCGACCTGACGAAAACGTGACGGCGTTCGGCGTCCGACCCGACCCTGGAAAATTTTCAAAAAAAAAAAGCGACCCGACCGCGACCTGGTGAAATTTTTGAAAAATCCGATCCTTGATACTGACTTATAAATTATAAGATATTATTAATAATTATAATTTTTAGAGACGCTCCCATTATCAGAAAAATCCCAGGAATGTTCACAATCACTTATTGCCGTTTAAGGGAGTTACTTGGTCGCTGGAATTGACTTTGTGGATAAGAAATCGCCTCACAAAGAAACATGGGACAAGTTAAGATTAGCCATGTTTAACTCTAGGCCTAACATCTTGTCAAAATGAATTCTTCAATGACTTTTTGATCCGATGCCCTCTGAGATACGGTTACCAGTAACAAGGTGTGTCCCTCGGACCATTTTCAAAAAATCTATCTCCCTCCGGGTTAATTTTGAAATCAGCTAATAATCTTTAAAAAGCCCAGTGTGGAATATCTGACTTAGGTCCTCTAGAGGCGTTGTTTTTTTAATGACTTTAATTTTTCTTTGGAAACCGCGGCTTATATTTTGGATAAAGCCCAATTCCAGCAACACTAGCACCGAAGTTCGGTGACCAAACAAATAAAAACTCCTCCTTTGAAAGCGTTTTTCCCAATTTGACCTCTAAACTGCAAAAAAAAATTTTTGAAGGTAGGTGAAAAAAAATTCCGGAAAAAAAAGTGTGTCGTTTTTTTCGAGAAATAGGCTTCAAAAGAAAGCCACAAAAATAGCTCATTTGAATTGCTAACGTCAAGAGGTGATTTTTTGAAGTTTGAGTGCGGTTAAAATAAGAGCAAACTTTATTTTTGAGACTTTATTTTTTAAAAATAATACTTAGAGAAAAAACTTAAAAAACCGCGGGGAAAATTGTTTTGAATTGTTTTACGATTATTTGGTCGGTTGTACACGTGTATTATCCACCAAAAATCAAGTTTGAAAGAATTTATAGCTTCAAAGGTCTCATTAAAACCTAGCAACCAGTACCCCCTTAAGGGGCGGGGTGTTCGAAATTTGACGCCTCTTTCCGAGGGCCATTTCTCGGCCAAGACTAGCAAAGGTGATATTCCAAAAACATTTTGTAACTACCGAACCAAACCCTTCGCCGGTAATTTGATTAACGCTAATCTGAACAATCCGACCCACGCCGACCACTACGCTTTTAACAAGCTTCTTAAAAAGGACACCGCAGTTTTCTGTACCTACTTCTTCAATTGTTATATCGATTTTTGTTATTATTTTTTTGTGTCAGGCTCCGGAGAAGCCTGGAATAATGTATAAGCCGCTTTTGCTTTTAAAACCCAGAATTAAAATTTTAAAATGGTCAGTTGGGAGCGTCAGGCAGGAGCTACTCCTCCACCAGGTTTGAGAGATACAGTTTTGTGATCATACTGCATGCTTGAAGAGGCAGAAGACTTTGTTTGACCAATAAACTAAAGAGTTTTTTTCAGAAATTTGCTTTGGCGTCTCTTGAGGGCCATGGAACTTTTTCATTTTCGAGCCTAATTTTTGACAAGAATTAAGAAACCAGAAAAAATGCGCTTCAAAATTAGATTTTCCTCGTAAATACAAACACTTTGTAAGGATTTTAGTTAGTGTTACCGCGGACGCTTTTTCGATTGCAGAGGTGGTGGCCTGTTGGTGCTGGGTAAATAAATTTGTTTCATTGGTGCTGTTGCAAAGTTATCTGGCCGCATTGGTGCTGGCGCCTTTGGCGCCAGTTAAAATGACTTGGTGTTGGGTGCAAAAAGATATTTTTTCTTCATTAAAAGACCTACCCCTTAGATCCATGGTTTTTAAAAGACACCTAACCCTAACCTCCATGTTTGTAAAAAGGGGTCTGACGTCTAGCACGACCCTGTTTGTTTTAAAATGAGAGTAACCTAACACCCTATGTTTAAAAGATGCTGACTCTAAAGTATGTTGTTATCAATTCGGTTAAACTTATCAAAGCTACGGGGGTGCTTTCGATATCTTTGGTGACTGAAATTTTTTAACACAATTTTGGCCGTAGCCAAAAGTCTGAAGATAATTTAGCTATAATGAGAGCTTATTTTTAAATAAAAATTAAATTTCAAATACTTTTGGGAGGGAATAGAGTAAATATCAGTTGTTCAAATTTGATAGCACCAATGAGAAGTTTTTCAATTTAAGATTAAAATTGGGTAAGCAAAATACCAACTATTACAAATACGGTTACTTTTAGCGTTTAAAATTAAAATTTTTTTGAGTGACCAGAATTTGAAGTTTTTAAAGAAACACTTTAAAAATGAAGCGCAAGCTCGGTTACAAATTGAAGAATCATACCAAAAATATAAAGATTAGTTGAACTCATTAAGACTGCAATTTTTAATTGTATATTTTGGCCGTAGCCAAAATATTTTATTCATAAAGTCTTTGCGTCCATTTGTAATAAATACGTAAAAGTAGGGAAAATAACATATTAAATTTCTTGATAATGTTCAAAAAATAAGCTCTAGAATTCATTTTAATGAGAAAATGTAATTTTTCAATAATTTTTTAGTTGTGTCGCTCATTTAAGATTAATTTTGGCGTAGCCCAACTTATGTTTTTTAAAATTAATGAGAGTTTTTCATCCCGAGTAAATTGTTCAAAGTTCATTAAAACTTTTCCAAGTTTAAATTATGATACCCAAATTTTCAGATAGTTTGTTAGTACTTTAGAACAATAGTGATTTTTACAGAACAAAAAGTTCAAGGGCTTGCCGACTGACATTTCAAAGGCGTTTAAAGATTCAACCGTTTAAAAAATATGCTAGCTTTTACATTTCAGTTTGATGACAAGGGGGTTTGATAAGGACCACTATTCAGAAACTTAAAGGGGATTTGGGTGCAGAAGTTATTTCGACCACGTCTCAAATTCGGTATATTTTTCTTGTATACGACCATTCCAACGACACGAGAAATTGATTGCAAAGCAAGAAACAGTTCATTACTTATCGAAGAACCTAGTTCACGGAATATCGGATTTGCCTTGCAAAAATAATTTATTTATTAAAAGATTCGTTAACATAGGTGTTAGTCTCAAATCACGAAGGAATAATAATACAGCCAAAAATTACACCTAAATGAAGTATCAATATTATTAATTGTTAAGATTTGTACAGCTGTTGTTGCGATATTCTAATTTTAGCGTATCAATGTGGATAATGACGCGCATTAAATCAGCATAAAAATACTGAGTGCGAGGGAATCTGAAAAAATTTCATTAAAGTTTCGTTGAGTTAAACTTGGTTTGTTACAAATAATGTACAATTTGCGTATATTTAACTATAGCATGGGTTTTCAAAATAAATTCTCGGCGAATAAGAGAATTTATAAAAATATGTCTTTTGGTTGCGATTGTAGAGAATTTTCTGACATAAGTAAATGCGGCATCATTGAATTTTCGGAATACGGTGGATGATGGAGTTGAAACTCAATGACGAGAAAAGTAGCAATTAGTTTCATGCATATAGTGGTTGTTTTTTAATTTTTTTTTTTTAAAATATTACATTTTATACATTTCAAGGGTTACGAACACAATGTGCAATTAACACACAGATGTCCAACTTAATTCTCACCAAAATATGATTTGAGTTTAAAAAAACGAACTGAATTTCTCCCACCAGCACATGGCTTGAAGCACCCACAATCCCCTTAAGGAGGTCTACCACAAACTTACTCTATTTATGGAGACACGCTTTTTAAACAAAATGGTTTCCAACCAAGAACGTAGTTGCGCACCGTTTCGAAAACGAATTTTTGTAGCTTTTGTCATGATTCATAAATCGCATGAATTAACTCGTTTTATTTTTTCTCTCATTTTTTATTGAAACATGGATTGGTTCCAGTAAATTGATGATACAGTCGTTTAAATCAACATCTTTGCCCAGAAATATGATAGAAAGTAGAGTAGTTGTTAGAAATTGACATTTTATAAATAAAACAGTACAAAATTTACCACAGTTGGTAGAAGAAAGAGATTGAGGTTGTATTAGTTATAATGGAAGTTGTTTTTAAATGAAATTAAATGCTAAAAATTAACCAATTCAGTTGGAAATCGTAAAAGTTGGGTAAAATTGTACCAAGAGGAATTCACCAAAATGAAATGTCGTATGATATTAACGCTTAACCATCAAATGAGTTCGACATTCTTTCGGCAAGTCAAATTAATTATCAAAAGAGTGGAAGGTAATAAGCGATATTCGCAATTTTGAGTTCATCTATAGAGCGAAGTTCCGAGATAATTAAATTATTCTTTTTTTGTTTATTTCTGTTTCTCGTTGGCATTTCGTTTGCGTTTGGCTTCTCTTAGTTGTTTCGTTTCCGATTCCACCTGCCCACTAAAAAAAAAAAATTTGATTACTTGGTCTTTCTCGATACGTTTAGCGCGAATTTCGACGCCAGGAGTATTAGTTTTCATTCCGTGTTCTTCTCCAAATTTTCATATAAGTATCTCTCTCTTTTTTTTTTCGAGATTTTTCTAAAAATATTCGAGTTTTTTCAGTCAAAAAACTTTCGGCGTTATTTGGCCCCCCCTGTTTTAAGTCAAATTAATCTGAACAGTTTGTAAGCCTCGCGGGCCGCGAATCGCGGGAACCCAACAGGTTCAATTATGGGACCATATCATTATCCATACAATCAAACTGTTTTAATGCTTTTCAATCGTGAGATGTTGTTTTGGAAATTACGAAACAATTTTTACGAAAATGTAATCAATTTGAGTTGCTCTATACTATAAAAGTATTTGCAAAAAAATAAATAAAATGAAAGATTGTCGATTTTTTCCGCTTATGCATTTTTCAAATTTTGAATTCAAATTTTTGACGAAAATTATCCAATTAAATTGGCTAAATTCATTCATTACCTGATATCCCCACCGAGCTAAATGATAACCCAAGGTCCAATATGGTGGAATTACAGGTGCTCCTTTTAACGCGGTTTGCTATTTTAGTACAGTGCAGTTGAAATGTAGATGAACCGTTGTCATCGGTACTTTATTTCCCTATCTGTTGCTTTGAAAATGGCGTAGGCATGATAATCTTTTTTTTCAACAATTTACATGTATATTATCCATTATGGATAAACAATTTGTTAACCATTAAAATATGGGTGTGTTGATATCACAAACTTCGTCAGAAAAACACTTTCATAATTAAATTGTAGTCAAGGCAAAAATTAAATTTTCAAAACTTTTAAAACATATTTTATAAATTGTATGAATATTTTCCGCCTACACATTTCTCTATAGTTTAAGTGGATAGTGTCTTTAAAAAATTCTCTGGCACTATTTTCATGCTTACATTTCTTGTCTGTTCACAAAAATAAAATTCTACATTGGAGTTTAGGTCCGAAGTATTCTAAGGAATCTTACCCGCAAAACATTATTTAAGTCTAATGACCAGTTTTTTTAGGAAATGTACCAAAGTGGACAAAATCTCACATTTTTGAGGTTATTCAATTTTTTTCGATAAACTACACCGGAGTTTTATTAGCTTAATTCGTCCTTAGAAAAAAGTTGATCAGATCAGTACTAAGTTTCAAGTTTGGCGCCCTCTGGTGAGAAAATCTATTCAAGAAAAGCCGCGAAACCATCACCCATCACTTTTATTGTTGATTTACTATACTGTCTAATTTTCAGGAACACTTTTTTTCCAGACACTACCCCTTAAGGGAGTGGGTGTCGCTGTATTTGGCCTCTTCCAAGGTTCATTTCCCGCCAAACTAGCAAACGTGATATTCCAAAAACATTTGTTACTAACAAAAACCAACCTTCGCGGTAATTTTTGAACTTAACAGTAATCTGATTACAATCCACCTACTCCGGACACCTACGCTTTTAAAAAGCCTCCTATAAAGGACGCAATTAGTGCCTACTCTTCAATTTTCATCTTTTTTATTATTTTTTTGTGTCAGCTCCGGAGAGCCTTACGAATCGTCCAAAATTGCTTTTGATTCAAATTTTGCTTTGGCGGACAAAAAACTTTAAAAATTTTGAAATGATTCAGTTTGGAGGCTCAGGCAAAAGCTATCTCCTCCACCAGTTTGAGAGGTTAGTTTCGACTCGTACTGCATCTGGAAAGCACAGACCTTGTTCAACAATAACACTAGAGATGCGTTTTTTTCGAAATTTTGCTTCGGCGTCTCTTGTGGGCCATGTCAATTTTTATTTTTAGCCAAATTGTTTGAAATGGTCAGTTTGGGAGGCTCCAGGCAAAAGCTATCTCTCACCAGTTTAAGAGATAGTTTCGACTCGTACTGCATATGAAAGCAGAAGACTGTTTACAATAACTAGAGATTTTTTCGAAATTTTGCTTTGGCGTCTCTTGGGGGCCATGGCAACTTTTCATTTTGAGCCAATTTTAAAAATTTTGACAAATTAGAACAGAAAAAATGCTTCAAAAGAATTTTTTACGTAAATACAAACCACTTTTTAGGATTTTGGTGCAATTTTTAAACTGGTAGCGTCAAAAGAAAACAAATGAGCGCACTTTCAATTTAAATCATAAATAAATCAATAATTTTTGTTTTCGTGTTTTTGCTGTTTTGGCGCCGAAAGCAAAATTTTCAAACAAAAGCGGTTTTGCATTATTCGTAAGGCTTCTCCGGAGCCTGACACAATAAAATGATGAAAATTGAAGGATGGGTAGGCAGCAACTGCGTGTCTTTTTAGGAGGCTTTTTAAAAGCGAGGTCTCGCGTAGGTGTGATTGTATCAGATTACTGTTTAAATTCAAATTACTGCGAAGGTTTGGTTCTGTAGTAACAAATGTTTTTGGATATCACCTTTGCTAGTTTGGCGGGAAATGGCCTCGGAAAGGCTCAAATTTTCGACACCCACTCCCTTAAGGGATTGTGGGTGCTTCCAGCAATTTGCTGGGGAAAAATAAGCCCTTTTTAAACTCAAATATCTTTGTGAGAATTGACGTGAACGTTTATTTTTCCAATTGTATATTGTAGTCCGTACACCTTGGAGAAGTCAAAATTGATTCATTTTTAGAAAATATCATCACATCAACCTTTAAATGCATGAAACTTAATTGCTGGTATTTTTCCATTGAAGTATTACCGTCATATCCACGTATTCCAAAAATCACAAAATGCCGATATTTATTGGTCAATAAAAAATTCTCTACAATTGCAACGAAGCAATATTTTATAAATTCATTTTAATTGGCCAAAATTATTTTAGAAAATTCCTTGCTATAGTTCTAAATATAGGCAAAATGTAGATTATTTTACAAAAAAAAGTTTAACTTCACGAACGGTACATGCGATTTCTTTCTCTTTTTCATAAACCTTCTTTATTATCTTATTTAACTTTTGAACCAAGGAAATTTTAATAATTTTTTATATTTCTCGCAAATGCACTATTTCATGGCTGAATTTAATGCGCGCCATTATTACATTGATTAGGCTTAAAATTGAATATTGAAAAGGCGCGAAAATCTGACAACTATCTATTTTAATACTTTCCATTAGAGTTAATTTTTCTTGCGATGTTGATTTTTTTGTATTCTTGAAATGATACCATATGGATCAACCCCTCAGAGTACAAATCCTAACTATTTGAAAAATGGAATCTGTGAGCATTTGATGGTTGATCATTTTCTAATCTGACCCAATAAAATCGGCGTGATGCCTTATTCAACGGGTTTTTGATTGGGTGCTAATATCTTGCGTTGTTTGTATCATTCAATAGTTAGGATTTTTGTACTCTGAGGGCCGTTGATCCATATCTAGAATTTTTCCGTTTTCATGCAAGTCCGAATCGATATGTTTTTGAAATTTTCTAGAATATTGGTCAAAAATTCTCTAATTTTATTAAGGTCTGAATCTCCGCTGAAATCTGATCACTAATGGGTTATTTTTTTTTGATCATGCCCTGTCATTAGTCGGGCATTTTCAGTTAGCAAGCGATTTCAATGTCTAGAAAAAAATCCAGAAATAAGTTTGGTGTTTTTTAATTGCAAACATTCCCGAGGTGCTGGATGGTCAGGTGAATTTGAAAAAATTACCCGAATTTGCGACCGTGTGGTCGAAAATAACTACTGCACCCACAATCCCATTAAGGGGGTAGCGGTTGCGAAATGCTTATTTTGTACTCCACTTTAGCAGAATACTAAACAGCTTCGAAACTTATGAAAATAAGCATTTGGTAGATCTAACCTTTATCTACAAAAATAATTTATCAGAATAATTGTTGGCTGACCCTGGTGACCACCATGCGGCGAGTTCAAGAACAACCAAATCAAATTCAAAATCCCTAATTTTAAGGTTTCGCTCTCCAAACGCCTAAGGATCCGAGGTTAAATTTAAGAATGCAGTATAAATTTGCTAAAAAAACGGAGAAATATGTTTCGGTTTTTTTTCAGAAACATAATTTTGGAAGTTTTTGCTCAATTCTACAAAATCGCATTTAAGTAAACCGGAAGTGAACTCGAAAATAAAAGTCGTCGGATTAAGTCGAAAATACAATCAAATTAAAGTTTGGGTGATGCCGAGAAGAAAATCTGCTTAAAGCTTTTTGATATGTTGAGTTTTTCTGATCGAAAAGTAGGTTTCGATGTTTTCCAAAAAAAAATTACTCAGAAAAATTCTCAAAAAATGAAAATTTCGAATTTTTTTTGGAATTTGTATTTTGAATAAGTTTATGCTTTCTGAGTATTCCCTAGCAGTTTCGTGGTATTTTCACACTCCAAAGAACCCTAACAAGAGTGCGACCGCTACCTCTTAAAGATACGTTTTCAAAAAAGTCGACGAAAAAAATATTTAATAAAAATAATTTACGAAAATGAAAAACCATACTAGTAATTGATAAATTTCAGAAATCACTGAATCAACGGAATCGGCCACAATAAAAATCATATCAATAATTCCACCATTTGTTCTCCATGTCATTTTAGTAGGTGAAAGAGTGTAAGATTTAGCATTTGAGTTCCAAAAAATACCAGCAAAATGATATCCTTCCGGAGTTATTCCTAGCCATATTGGATGGTCACCATATTCGCCTTATTATTAATATTCATAATGGTGTTCATTTATGTTTGCGATAAAAATATCCTTGCTGAACCATAGTGCCTCCAAGTAGTTACTTAATTATTGGGAAGATACCATAAAAAAATGTTTTGGAAGTCCGGGAGTCGAATCCAGGTAAACGGGATCATGATCGAGTTGCGCTAACCGCTACGCCAACTGCTCATATAACTGACTAGAATATGTTGATTATGACGCGAAACCCTTCGCACCAACACACACCGTTGACTTTTCGGCTTTTGGAAACGAGTCGGTTCAAACGACTCATCCGATTGGCTGTTATAGCCCAAAATTACCACAAATATTAAATAGATGAAAAAATGATCCAAATCAGACTATTTTTCTAACTTTTTTTATCTGATCTTGAAATATATTCGAACTCTTTTTGAGAAAATGACCTTTTTCGAAACAATTTTGTGTTTCATTTCCAAGTAAATATGTGTACATTTTGAGCTCGAAAAGCCGAAATGTAATCGTTTTGCACATTCTATTTACTAATGAGAGGCACATCAGTTGAGAAAAATAATAAACATTTATTATAGAAAACTTACTAGCAAATTTGTGGAGACTTTAAATTATGGTAATTATTTTAAAGCGAAGTTTCTGTCGCAAAAGTTATGATGAGAGTTATCTGATAAGAATAAAGAAAAAAATTTCTTATAAATTTCATAAAATTTATTTTTTAGTACAGATCAATTTGAATACTTTTTAAAAAAGGTCCATCATGAGTCCAAAATGAATGTTCCCACCAATTTTTATCTGACAAACTGAAATCAGTTCGACGCTCACCAATACCATAAAAAGAAGCAGCTTGATTATATTCAAATTCAACTAACATTCATGATCGAAAGTTAATAAATACTTTATACTGAGAAGGTCACAGTGAACGTCCAATGAACGTCGTCCATAAAACTTCTTCCAAAAAATTGAAACCAAAAATATAAGTTTTTACCTTTTAAAATCAATGCGTACGAACTGTAATTTTTTTAACTCGGGTAAGACCACAGTTAAAGATGGCCCAGCCCTCCGTTCGACTATTTTCAGCCGTATAATTAAATGCCAATTATCTATTGGTTTTTAGAAGGGCATCGACCCAATTAAGTCTTCTGTGTGAAAATTTAGAAAATTATCTTGCTAATGATGAAAAAAGATCAAAAGTTCAAAATACACTATATCATTTGAACGATGAAAACATATGACTTATTAAGCCTGAAATCTAGCGTGATTCGTTGGCCAATCAGCGCGAAGAGAACTCAAGAGAATTGAAGACTCAACAACATTAATTTTGTTTAAACACATATTCAATATTCTACGTTCCAGAGCAGATGTTTTTCGATAATTTCAAAACTTTATTGTCAAAAGATTTTGTACAAAGAAAAAGTGGTCCTCAGAATTTATTTGCAAATGTTAACACGACTAGCTCAGATTGGATTGACATCGCGACAATCTAAATTTTTGTATTAAACCTTTTTGCGGCTTTGTATCTTATTTAAAGTTTTGGAACTATTATTTTAAACCAACCAAACTTTCGCAGGTGGTCGTCAATAATACTCCGAGGAGCCGTTATTCCGGACGTCATATCGACTTGAACATCCCGGATTTGAGACTTTTACACTTTTGAATACAACCTTCATCAAAGAAAAAAAATTCATTATTTGTTCGAGAGAATTGAAGATTTTTTGAAGAAATTATTGCTGGAATTAACCAGTTAAATTCCAAAAAATATTTTTTTTTAGAACAGTGACGAAGTTTTCTTTATCTGAGGTCAATTTCACATATCCTTTTACCAACCAAACTCTATCTGAAAAACGTTTACTGTGTCTATAGGCTATAGACTATAGTCTATAGCGCATGATCGAATCCCACTAATGTTGTCTTAGTGGTTGTCTCGAGTATGATCATAGACAAGGGTGCTTGATATTGGGACCGCTAAATTTGATCGGTGTGTAATCACTTAAGCAATAACTAAGACAATCACTTAGACAGCATAAGTGGGATTCGAACACGCGCTATAGAGATAGTAAACGTTTTTGAGGTTGAGTTTGGTTAGTAAAAGAATATGGAGCTCATTTATACGCTCACGTGATCGTTTCACGACTATACCGTAATGAAAGAAAAGTCTCAGGTTTCTCTGTAGATCAGCCTCACATATTTCTTGGTGAGATTTGAAATTTTTTTGCAAGAATGAGTACTGTAGTTACCCCAAAAAAATGCACAAATAAATTGTAGCAAAAAATTTTATGGTTCACTTGGTCGACGATGATCCCATTATGTATTGTTTATAAGGGTCGAAAACCCGTTAAAAGTCGATACGACTGTGCACAGCTGTACGGGCGGCTGAGAGTTAACCAAGAGGACGTACGCAAGATCAGGTTCTCAATATTATCAAATCAGTTAGTCGACCAGAGTTTATAATTGACATTAACGGTTTTTGTCTATAAAATATATATCAATTTCTGATTTTCATAATTGAGAACAGTCTACCCTGGGAGTAGGTATCCTGCTTCACTTTCATATCATTTCCTTGCAGATATTGGTCTGCAACAATCAAAAAAGATTTTTCAAAGCTTGCAATGGTTTTGTCATTATACATTATTGAGAAATCAGTGGAATCATTTGGCACTTCATCAACAAATTTTATTCTCATGTTTGTTTCCGATAATAATACGTCATCACATTTCGGAGGTTCTGGATGCATCCAATTATTTGGCTTTCACCGGATTAAAAATTTAATAATTCGAGTTCGGACCGGGAGAACCAGGGGCTGAAAATGATATGAATATACAATGAAACTTCTAAGATAAATCATTGCTGAAAAAAAATAAAAAAACAATGTTTTGAGACATCTAGTGTAATCTATTTTTGAAAATTTGTTTGAAAATTTTTGAAAGTTTTGGTATAAAAATTAAAAAAAAATGGTTTATTTCTAATTTGAAACTGCTGCAATTATTATTTTTTTTCTGAAAATAAGTCCAATAAAGTAAATTGTTAACAACAAAAATTGAAAAATGATTCAATGTATCATGAGCATGCAAAATTGACAATTCAAACCTAAAAACCTTACATAATTCTCCCGATTTTTTGTTTGTTTCATCATGTGTTTTGATTCAAATAACACCTTAAAATTATTTTTACGGTAATTTACTCCGTAATTATTATATATTGTCCAAATCTATAGTCGAGAGGCGGTGAACTAAGTCAAGAGTGCACATTGTGAAAATTTAAATTTTCGTAATAAGGTCGACTTTTCAAGGAGCTTCACGTTTCAAGCATATTTTTTGGCATGGCTCTCACAGTTCTGAATTATTTCACCTTTTCAAACTTCAAAAATATATGTACCGCGGTATACCGTCTCTGTTAATATAATAGCGAACTTTGAAATTATAAAATTGCTTTCTCATTTGCTTCTTTTGACTTTTCAATCAAAATCGTTGTTTATTTCAGTTAATTAAAATGAGAGTCAGTCACATTATTTTGATTCATACAATATAAATTTTATAATAAGAACTCAATTTGAACAACCATAAAAAATACAATGAAAGATAATTTTATAAAAAAATTGAAATGTCAAAAATTTTTGTAGGATCAATTCCATGATTTTCCATAATAAATAAATCTGAATCTTTTATGCCAGTTTGCGAGCTTCTAGAATCACGTGATGAATAGGAAGCAAAAGGTCGTTTCTAGTCTCCTTGATCAGTACTGTATCCAAATTTCATAAGTAAAGCAATATTTTTTTTATTATTTGAGTTTTATATTATTTAGTAGAAAAATTTTAAAAAACTGGTCATCAAACATAATAACAAAAGTGATCAATTATATATCGAATCCGTGTAGCTGATCTGGTTGTATTTCTATTCTTATCGATTTTCCTGTACATCCACTTATTTTGAAGTTGATATCAGAAATAAAATTTTCTTTTGGGTAAACTCCATTTTTATCATCCGTTTCCAGACTTGCTTTATATTGTATATCATCTGAATCACTGAAATCGTGCACTTTATAATTGACAAGATTACTAGCAAGAAAGCAACTAGGAGAATTTTCTAATTGGTGAGTAAATGTCCAGCAACAATCAGCAGCTTCACATTCTTCTCTATTTATCAGAAAAATCCATTTTATAATTACAAATTAAATCAGAAAACTTTTTTGGTAACTTTGTAAAATCCGATTTTAAGGGTGTCTCAACCTGAGACTCTTAGGTCGAGAAAAATATCACCGATGACCAATTTTTGAAAAAAAAACAGTCACAGACGTGAAACCATAAAAATATTTCCAATCTTTCATTAGGAAAGAATCGCTTTGGGTAACCTACCGCTTTGGCGCTTAAGAGTAAAAAATGTGTAAATTTGATTTTGACCACCTTGTGGTCTGAAATATTCCTGAACTTCTGCAAATTATTTCGAGAAAACTTGAAAATAAGATAAAAACACGTTAACCCTCCAAAGCATAGTAAAAACAGTTCCGCCGAGGCACGAGAGCCTTTCAGGAGACTTAACTTTGAGCGCTGTTAACAGAAAACTCTTATGAGATCAACCTTCAATTTGTTCTTTCTGATCAAGTTGAAGAGCTTAATTTTCAAAAAAAATTCATATTCTAGAAACTTTATGTTGAGTACTAAAAAAAAGTTTCAAAGCAAGGTTATTTAAACCACATGATACTACCTCATGATAGGCTCCAGGAAATGTATGTTTATCTCGAAAACTGCGCAGTGCTCTGTTTTACTCAATACTTTAGTCTTATTGTGTGAATATGTTGGGAACCAAAAAATAATAAGAATTAGTTCAAAATATTCATAAAAAAATCACGTTTTTTAGGAAAAAATAGTTTGTTTCCACGATTTAATGAAATAATTAGATTATTATCACAATATTTAAGAAACTATGGTATAAGAGTACAAATCTGGCATTATTTAAAAAAAAATATTATTTCAAAACATTTGATTTTATTCATAGTAATATTAAGGGGATAGCGGTCGAACTCTTTTTAGGGTATTTTGGGATGTGAAAATAGCACGAAATTGCTAGGAAACACTCGAAAAGCATTAACTTATAAATAAAAAGACTAAAAAATCTAAAAAAAATTAGAAATTTTTAAATTTTTCTGAGAAATTTTTTTGGAAAACATTGAAACCCACTTTTCGACCAGAAAAACTCAAAATATCAAAAAGCTGTTTGCAGATTTTCTAATCAGTGAAACTCAAGCTTCAATTTGGTGGTACTTTCGACTTAATACCACGACTTTCATTTTCCAAGATTTCACATCCGGTTTACTAAAATGCGATTTTCTAGAATTCAACAAAATATTTTAAAATTTGGCTGCTTCTAAATAAAAAAAACATATTCCACCATCTTTTCACAAATTTATACTGCATTTTGAAATGTAACCTATGAGGAGTAGTACTGTGAAGAGCGAAAATCTTAAAATTAGGCGGTTTTTCGCAGTTCTTGAAAAAACAAGCTGGAAATTTGAAAATCCGCTGCATTTAATAACAACCATAAGTGTTTCCGTGGTTGATGCCAAGTTTGAGTAAGATCGTATGCAAGCTCTAGGAGGAGTAGTAATTTGAAAATTCGATGAGGTGCTCTAGAACTCAGCGCATGATGGTCCCCAGGGTCGACCAAAAATTATTCTGATAAATTATTATTGTAGATCAAGGATGGATCTACCATAAAAATATTCTTAAAAGTTTCCAAGCAGTTTTGTATTCTGGTAAATTGGAGTACAAAAGTACATTTATGCGACCGTTCCCCCCTTAAGGTAAGATATTTTGTAATTTCACTCCCAAAGAAATAGTTATGCTCCAAATATGTCTAGAACGCTAATTTTTTTTTTATTTTACTCAAAACACTTTCCTCAAAACTGGCTTATTTGAAATTTTAATTCCAGATAAGAGACAAAAATTATTTCTTCGGAAGTAAGACTTCAATCGCTTTTGAATCAACTCGAAACTAAAATTTGAAACTATTATCGAAAAAATTGGAGGTGATATTTTTAGTTTCACATTGTTGAATTTAGAAATGTGTTATAAAGAAAAGTTTATGCGATTGGTTTTCTATCATTTTTGGCTGCTTTAGAGCCTTTTAAAAGGCTCTATGCCTAGGAGGGTTAAGTAATAGTTTAATTAATGTTCATAATTATTTAATATATTTTTTATATATAGAATATTTTATCATATAGAATTAATTCTCTGTTGATTATATATTTAAATTAAAAACTTAGACTTTCCTGATTTAGTTGGTGTACTTGCACTAGGGAAACAATCAGTTCTCAATTCTTCCAAAACTTGACAAACTGGATCAGCTCTCAATAGTCTACAGAAAAATGCAAAGTTCCACAGAATCATTTGAAGTTATTGAAATAAAACTATAAAAAAAATTTGTAACATTATCAAGAAAATTCATGGGTATTCACCTGCTGCTGAGTTCAGTTAATAAGATATTCAGATTAGTTATGCAGTAACTGCATTGAAGTTTTTTCACATTATACAAATTATCAGTACAAATTTTTTATAATACTGCTGCAGTATTACTGCAGTGAAAATAATTGAAGTGATAACAATACCAATAAATAAATTTTAATGTATTGGTTTTGAATTATATAAATGTTGGATCTCTTACCTTGTTAAAATTTCGCTCTGAAACTTAATTTTGATTAGCTTTGCATTAATCACAATAATTCTCAGATCTATCACTTTTTAAAGTAATGACATCCTCATTTACTCATTTAATTCTCGACCAATCGAGAATCGCCAAAGTAAAGCCGGATTGCAGTGACTGCAATGCAGTAAGTCATGCTTTTACCTTTAGCATGCACATTTGTTAACTCTGGAGATGTAAAACTGCTAAAAATGTGACTTTTGGGCGAAATATTCAATCGAATATCATAAGCAAAATATGACTAAAAATCAACCAAAAAAAAATATATGGCTGTAATACGTTAATGACGGCAAACATTTTTGCAGCGTTAAATATCTGAATCGGATTGGTTAATTTTTGACCATTCAGAAGGAGGTATTTTTAAAAAAAATTGTACATTTTTTTGAATTTCCGACCCCAAATTGATCGATCGGCTACTTTCGAATTTACGGTAATGTTTCTAAAGAATATTTAAGATATGAAGATAATCGTTATAAATCGAAAGCTAATCAGAATTTACTCTGTTTAAAAAGTTCAAAACAAATTTTAAAACGAAAAATGTTTCTCAGATAGAAACATCTTGGTTGTGTTATATGTTAAATGTGATTTTATTATTGTTTTAACTTAATCATTCGGACTCTAGAATGAGTTAAAAGTGTAATAATTTGATAAGAAAATCACCTCAACTCTCCGAGGCATATCCATTATTATCCCCGGGTCACTTTAAAAACTTATTTGCCTGTTAAAAGAATAGGGAATAAGTTTTCAAAGTGACCCGGGGATAATAATGGATATAGCCTTTTTAAAGGCTAAAGCCACTTTAAATCAGCCAAAAATGATGGAAAAAATGATTGCAGAAACTTCTCTTCCTAAACATTTGAATATTCACTAATGGGAATTTTTAAATATCTCTCCCAAAACTTATTCGGATACTACAATGTTGGATATTACAATACTACATGTAGGTTCAAATTTTATGACGAGTTGATTGAAACGCGATTTTTCGCTTAAGTTTTACGTCCGAATATATAATTTGTGAAAATCATGACAAAGTGGTACTCTAATACCATATTTGCCTTAATATTGTAATAATAATCAAATAATTCCATTTAATCGAGAAAACTGACAATTTTTTCTTAAAAAACGTGATTTTTTCATGAATATTTTGAACTTATTTAAAAATATTTTTTGATTCCAAACAGATAAAGTCAATCAGACAAACGTATTGAGTGAACCGGAGCACTTCGCAGTTATTAAGATTAAAATACGTTAACATACGTTTCCTGGTTTAATTAACTTTGTTTTTCAAACGTTTTCTCCCAGAATTAAACATTAAATTTTTAGGATATGAAAATTTTTTTCGAAACGTTAACTCTTCAACTTGATCATTAACGAATAATTGAAGCTTTATCTTATCAACGTTGTTTGTAAACAGTGCTCAAAGTGAAGCCTACTGAAAGGCTGTTAATAATAGCCTATTATGCCTCGGCGGAATTTTTTTTTATATGCTTCGAAAGTTCAAACTGATAACACAACCAGAATGCTTTTAAGGTGCGAAACAGTTTGAGAAATTTTTAGCGGAGTACACCCGAAAATGGCTAAAATTTATTAATATCGTCTCAAAACAAAATTCTGACATCGGGTTTAGTTTGAAATAGAATTTCAATGAAAAGTGGTTTTGAAAATTTTAACAAATACTCAGTTATGTTAAAAAATTGAAAATATAAACGTTAGCAAGTATGAACATTTTTATTAAAGATTAAATTTAAAAAAAAACACTTTTTTTCTTTCATATATCCCCTTAGGAAGTAGATTGTTAAATTCTGGTTTGGTCTAGTACATT
>SCLH01001393.1:111098-123073 GCA_004367855.1 Oikopleura vanhoeffeni
AATGTACTAGACCAAACCAGAATTTAACAATCTACTTCCTAAGGGGATATCGCTCTGAAAAAATGTACCAATCTGCCGGATCACAGCCACCCCCTTAAGAGTTAATTATTGAGGTCACGTTATTATAAAGAAATTTTTATAAAACAAGATACAATGCTGCTTGACTGTGCTCTATTTCACATTTACGTTCAAGTGAAGAATTGTCTAATCCTGTTTTGATAAAATAAAAACATCCCGGTTGTTCTCCGTAAGAAACGCTAAAATGAAATTGTCAATTTTTAGAAAATTACCAAAAACTGGGTTCCTTGTCATCACAAGAAAATTATTTTTGACCAAATATTGCCTGATTTCTAAATATTAATATACTGACCAGGGATCGGATTTTTCCGGGTCGCCGGGTCGGAAATTTCGACCCGGACCGCAGGTACTGGTCGCTGGAATTGACTTTTCTGGATAAGAAATCAGCCTCACAAAGAAACTATGGGACAATTAAGATTAGCCATGTTGTAGATCTAGCCTAAATCTTGTCAAAATAATTCTTCAATGACTTTTTGATCCGATGCCCTCTGAGATACGTTACCAGTACAAGGTGTCCCTCGACCATTTCAAAAATCTATCTCCCTCCGGGGTTAATTTTGAAATCAGCTAAAATCTTAAAAAAACCAGTGTGATATCTGAACTTAGGTCCTCTAGAGGCGTTTTTTTATAAATGACTTTAATTTTTCTTGAAACCGCAGCTTATATTTTGGAATAAACCCAAATTCCAGCAACACTAGCACCGAAGTTCGGTGACCAAACAAATAAAAACTCCTCTAGAAGCGTTTTTCCAAATTTCGACCCTAAACTCAAAATAAAAATTTTTGAAGGCAAGGTGAAAAAATTTCCGAAAAAAAATGTGCTTCGTTTTTTTCGAAAATAGGCTCAAAAGAAAGCCACGATAATACTCATTGGAAAGTTGCCTAACGTCAAGGTGATTTTTGAAGTTTTAGTGGTTAAAATAAAGCAAACTTTATTTTAGAACTTTATTTTAACAATAATACTTAGAGAAAAACTAAAAAACCGCGAAATTTTTGAATTTTTACGATTATTTGGTCGGTTGTACACTTTATTATCACCAAAATCAATTGAAAGAATTTAAAGCCCTTCAAAGGTCTCATAAAACGCAGGCAACAGTATAAGGGAGGGGTGTCGGCAATTTGAGCCCTCTTCCGAGGCCATTCTCGCCAACTAGCAAGGTGATATTCCAAAACATTGTAACTACCGAACAACCTTCGCGGTAATTTTGAAT
Source organism: Oikopleura vanhoeffeni (assembly GCA_004367855.1). Taxonomy (NCBI): domain Eukaryota; kingdom Metazoa; phylum Chordata; class Appendicularia; order Copelata; family Oikopleuridae; genus Oikopleura; species Oikopleura vanhoeffeni. The sequence continues at coordinate 112,387 of SCLH01001393.1, forward strand.
TTAACAGTAATCGATACAATCACAGTACGCGCCCCCACGCTTTTAAAAGCTTCTTAAAAGACCGCAGTTCGTACCTAACTTTTCATTTTATCATTTTTTATTTTTTTTTGTGTCAGCTCTCGGAAAGCCTGAGAATAATGTATAAGCGGCTTTTGTTTTAAAAATACACAATTAAAAATTTTGGAAAGGTCAGTTGGAGGCTCAGGCAAAGCTATCTCCTCCACCAGTTGGAGAGATACAGTTCGACTCATACGCATCTGAAATCAGAAGCACTTTGTTTGACATAAACTAAAGCGAGTTTTTTCGAATTTTGCTTTGGCTCTCTTGGGGCCCTGGCAACTTTTCATTTTGAGCCTAAATTTTTGACAAATTTAGAAACCAGAAAAAATCTTCAAAAATAATTTTTCCTGTAAATACAAACACTTTTAAGGATTTGGTGCAATTTTAACCGTCGGTACCGTCAAAAAAACAAATAGCGCACTTTGAATTTAAATCATAAATAAATCATATTTTTGTTTTCCGTTTTTTTTGCTTGTTTTTGAGCGGCCGAAAGAAAGATTGTATAAAAACAAATGCAATTTTGGCATTATTTGTGGCTTCTCCGGAGCCCTTCACCCGCACCAAAATAATAGAAAATGATGAAAATTGAAGGAGTAGTACGAACGCGTTCTTTTAAAGAAGCTTTTAAGCGTAGGGTGTCGGCGTAGGTGTGATTGTATCAGATTCTGTTAATTTTCAAAAATTACCGCGAAGGTTGGTTCTGTAGTACAATGTTAGATATCACTTTTGGCATTTTGGCGAGAAATGGCCTCGAAGAGGCTTTAAATTTGTCGACCACTCACTCCCTTAAGGGTTTATAGCAGCCCATATCTTTTTGTACTGAAATTTTTGACTGGATTTAGAATTTTGATTCTCCCCACGTAGATTGTTTAACTATAGAAAAGAAATAAAAATTTGAAACATTTTTAACATTCTTCTGGATCTTTTTCGTAAATTTGAAACAGTAGCTTATTTTGAGTTATTAGGTTTTATCAGGCAAGCTCGTATCTTTGAATCTAAAAAGATAGAGGTCTGAATTTATGATTTTGAACCTCCAATCGTGGCTTTTTTAGTCTATGGTAACTCAAAAAATCGTAATTACCCCAAATTTTTGGCAAAAATATTGATTTTTCTGAGTGTCGAAAATTTAAAAAAATCTTTTTTTTGCTCTATGCGCTCGAAGGTAATATTTGGTCATAGTTTCATTAAATACCGTTTCAAAAACATTAACACTTAACGAATCGTTTTGGCCTTAAAAAACCTGAACATTGGACCGAATTGGAGTCAAAAATAAATTTCAAAAATCGGTACTCCTGGGAGTTAAAATGAAATGTTAAATACAGGGCACAAACAGTGTTACAATTATCCACGAAAACTATAAGACTATAGTCTATAAGTGCTCGGAAAAATAGTTTTGCCATGTAGCACAGAAAAAAATACAACTTTCCGTGGCCAAAATATGCATAAAAACAGTCCTTTTCGCGCCAGTTTTGATACCCTTTTCAGTAGAAGAATTAAAAAAAAAGGAAAACCCAGTTTTTCCGCCTTTGAATTTCGCAATAATGTCAAGATTTTTGAAAAAAATGTTCCCTAAATAGGAACGAAAAAAAATACAGCTTTTTCCCAGAATTTCTTTGCCTCCTCTGGTTAACCCTCATTTACGCGGTTGGTTCAACATGCTTATCTTAAAAAAAATATGATTCAAAATGTCTTCCAGAGATTAACAACTAACTTTACAGAAGGTTTTATTTACAAAAAAAAGCAAGACAAATNACAAAACTTAGAGCAAAAGAGTTATTACTTCAAAAGATACAGTGCAGTTAAGGAAAATAAAACTTGGAAAATATAGAAAATTATGGAAATTTTTTGACATCGAAAATTTATTTTTTTATATTTTTGGAAGCAAACCAGCCACGAAAATGACAATGCAACTAAAATTAGCTTCCTATCACTTCTGAGTCTCGAGATACAGCCTCCGTCGGTTCCCCCCTTAAGGTTTTTTTTGGTGATTCAAAAAATTAATGCAAAAAATAAGTAATGTAATACAGTTAAACTTTCTAAAAAAAACAACGCACAAACATCAATTATCAAAATAGTCAATCCATCACCTTGTAATTATTCATTCATTAATGATTAAGGGTTTTAAATTTCGAGTAAAAAGCACATGGTCACGCGTGACCATAAAGTTACACTGAGAGTTAACAATAGGTTCAACTCAGGTAAAATAGTAAAATGTGCAGCATTAAGGGGTCGGTGCATTTTGACAGATTTTCACTTTTTAAATTTTATTTCTCTTGACGGGAAACTTTTTGCCACTTCAAAATTGTTGGATAAAACTTTTTCGAACGTAAGTTGCTACTTTTGAACTTACTTCGTGTCATCTGTTTGTTTCAAATCGACGTTTTCTACTTTATAAATCGTTTTTAAAAAAACTCAAAAAACGCGCGTTTGCTATCGAAGGTGTCTAAATTAAGGTACAAATTTATTTTTTATTAATTAGGAACCGTCAAAACGGACCTATCCACAGTTTACAATTTATCGAATTTATTCATATACGATTTCTACGTCAAAATCGAAAATTTTGAAAAAAAAGACCAAAAAACCGAAATGTTGGCACATCGAAAAAAATATTTTTCTTCATGAGTTGAATGAAATAAGTTTTAAATGTAAATGGGTCGGCTTACCAATTTGGCAAGTTTCGGTGAAATAACTTTCTTTTAATTATGGATGAAAGAGGGCTTCGATGATTTTTTGCCAAACTATAGTTTCGTTTCAAAAATTATGATTCAGAGTATAAACAAGAGCGAAGAAACAAAACGAGGACATATTTGAAAAAAATAAACGGGGTAGTGTTACCGCGGACGGTTTTCGATTGCAGAGGTGGTGCTGGTGTAAAGTTTTTGTTTATTTGGTGCAAAATTTCTGGCGCATTGGTGCTGGCGCCTTAGGCGGCAGTTAAAATTAACTTGGTGTTGGTGCGAAATTTTTCTTATTAATAATAACCCTAACCGTAGCATCATTGGTTTTAAAAGACACTTAACCCTAACCTCCATTGTTTTCAATGAGGTTTGACTCTAGCACCCGTTGTTTTAAATGAGACCTAACCCTAGCACCATATGGTTAAAATTTATTAGTTTTTCTCAATTTAAGATAAATTTGGAGTAAGCAAAATACCAACTTATCAAAAACGGTTACATCTAGCGTTCTAAAATTATATTTTTTTGATGTGACCAGAATTGAAAGTTTTTAAAAACACTTAAAGAATGAAGCGCAAGCTTGTTTCAAATTTGAAGAATCATACCGAAAAAAAAGATAAGTGAACTATAAACTCAATTTTTAACGTATTTTGGCATAGCCAAAATATTTAATTTATAAAGTCTTTGCGTCATTTGTAATAAGAGAGACTTTAAAAGTAGGGAAAAATAACATATTAATATTCTTGATAATGTCGAATGTAAGTCTTTAATTAAATCTTCACTGAGAAATTGTTAGATTTTTTAATAATTTTTTACTTGTTCCTCATTTTAATTAATTTTGGCGTAGCCAAACTTATGTTTTGAAATGAACGAGAGTTTTTTATTCCGAAAATTGTTCAAATTTATTAAAACTTTTCCAGGGTCAAATATGATACCAAAATTTTCAGATAGTTTTTATCCTTAAAACCATAGAGATTTTCAAGACAAAATTTCAAGGCTTTCCGACTGACATTTCAAGCGTTTAAGATTCAACCTTTAAAAAAATATTCAGCTTTGTACATTCAATTGATGAAAAAATGGGCTTGATAAGGCGACTATTCAGAAACTTTAGGGGATTGTGGATGCAGTAGTTATTTTCCACCACGGTCTCAAATTCGGTATTAATTTTCTTGTATACGACCATTTAGCACACGANAAATTGATTGCAAGCAAAAAAAAGATCATAACTATCGAATAACTAGTTCTAGAATATCGGATTTGCTTGCAAAAAGAATTTATTTATTTAAATTTCTAGACAAAGGATGGTCTCAAATCACAAAAAATAATAATCACAGCAAAAAGTTACACTAAATGAAAGTATTTCAATATTAAAATTATTGAGAAATATAAATCTGCATTAATTAACTCGTTTTTTTTTTTATTAAAACTTGATTAAATTGATGATACAGTCGTTTAAATCAACATCTTTGCAAAAATATGATATAAAGGATAGATAGTTGTTAGTAAGTGACATTTTATATATAAAAACAGTACAAAATATACCACAGTTGGTAGAAGAAAGAGATTGAAGTTGATTAGTTATATAAAGTTGTTTTTTAAATGAAATTAAGTGTAAAAAATTCATCAATTCAGTTGGAAATCTGAAAGTTGGTAAAATTGTACCAAGAAAATCACAAAAATAAATGTAGTTATGATATAACGCTGAACCAATCCAATGAGTTCCCGAATTCTTTCGCAAGTTTAAATTAATTATCAAAAAGGAAGGAAATAAGCGAATTCGCAAATTTTTTAGTTCATCTAAAGCGTAAGTTCCAAGATAATTATGAACTTTTCTTAACTTATTGTTTATTTTGTTCTCGTTCATTTCGTTTGCGTTTGCTTCTCTTAGTTTTTCGTTTCGGAATTCCACCGCCAACTAATGATTTACTTGGTTTTCGATAACGTTTACTGCTATTTCCGACTCCAGGAGGATAGTTTTTTATTCTTGTTCATATAAGTCAAAAATAATAAATGAATAAAAAATGATTGACCAGTATTATATATACTTTATCCATCGGTCATTCTGATCAGCTATTGGTCGAAGGTGCAATACGAGTGTAACTGATTTTGGATTTGCTTCTCTTAATACGTTTTGAGGAATCTGGATCAGTCCAAACTGGTCATTTATTCGGATTGTGAGCTTCCGATCCGATGAGTCAAGATTGAAATAAAGGATATTCTTAAACTCGAAATTATTGAAATATTTATTAGTCTTCTCCGTACAAATTATTCTCAAAAGTCGCTTGGAATTCAAATATGTAGAATCAACTTGATCACATAAAACATCTATTTCTTGATAAACATCACTATACGTTGATCGGTTTATGTCAGGTAAAGACAACGATACTAGACGTAGTTCACATATACATTCTGTCAATAGGGGAATTTTGATTACACCATTGCTTGGGATACCCGAATAGATGATAGTTTTCATTTTTCAGCGACCAAATTCAAGTCATAAAAGTTTTTAGATTTTGGGTCTATAGTCCCACTAGCGTCTTTTATCTTGTACCAGCAAACACCAGCCTTTTGTAATACTTTGACGATCGTATAAATCTCTTGTGACCAATTTCATGTATAGCCTTTTTTAAACATATCTTTATAAATTACGACCCGAACTTTGTTTCTTTCTCTAAGTTTGCATTTTATTCTGTCCTTGATTTCAGGAAACATTGTCTTAAACTTTTTTTCGATTCGACCATGTGACTTCATTTGGTGTAAGTTTGATGATGCGATGATATGTATTGTTATAGTTGTCTTGAGTATCTTCAAGAATATCTACCCATCTTTTTGTTTTGTATTCCGTAAAATACTTCCAAATTCGAGATTTGATTGTTCTGATCGCACGTTCTGCAGCACCGGCTTTTGTAGAAGTTCGAATAGAATAAGAATGTATACTGTATTGTGCGAATAACAAACTGACATGTTTATTATAAAATTCTAATCCTTCATCGAAAATAACAGACTGTGGAGGCCAACTCATGTCAATAATAATTGACTTTATCGCTTCAGCAGTTTCTACACCAGTTTTTGTTTTCAGTTTTCTCAGCCAAACTTTTTTGGAAAAGCAGTCGATGCAAAGTAATACATATTTATAATTTGAATTACTTCCAGATATCTGTTGTAAATCCATAAGATCCATTTGTACAATTTGATATGGATAATGTGTGATAATGCGACGCCGCTTGAATTTTTTTTTCTCGGTTTATGTAGAGCATGAGTAATATTTGAATAAAGATTTTATTTTATTTTTGCAGTAAAAGATCCAGGTTGAGATAAATCTTTGTACATTTGATCGAATGCTTCTTGATTAGTCAGAATCTGATGAGATTGAACGGTCTGTTGAGCTGGACTTACTCTCTGGTGAGTGAGATTTCCCTTGTCTCTTACGTTTGAGCTTCTTTTTGATCGTAATTTCATTTTTAACAGCCTTGATTTTTTCGTTTTTTTAGCCTCAATAATTTTGTAATTATTTTATAAAATCAGCCTTTGGAATTGCAATATATTCCATTTTAAAATAAATAAGCAAATAATTCGAAAAGATGTTTCCTCTTATGCTTCCAAAATCGTTCTGATGACTAGGATGAATGTCAATAAAAATATATTCATGTTTATCTGAAAGTGCCTCATCCAATGATTTTTTAGATATCAAGTTATTGAGACCCAATTCCCATAGTAAAGCTCGATTTGACGTTGTTGACCTTGTTTTGAAAAGAATGATTCCAGTGGAATTAAAACGAATGTTTCGAAAATGCGGTCCTCTTTGAAATATATTTTGAACAATAAATATGATTGAAATTTGACGTTTTTTTGCTATGGCAGAGAATAACTTCGAAATGTTCTCACTTTTTGAAACTTCACCCATCATTTCATCTAAAATTAGAACAACATCAGGAATCCCTTGGTGATATCGAACAGGGATATTAAATTATGTTGGTATTTCGCTCAAATAATCTGGATAGCAGTAAATAACATTTTCCATTGGTTTCTTATAAAACTCTTTATTTACAATCTCTTTCACTAGTTATGTTTTCCCAACTCCTGAAGATCCCGAAACAATGATCCGAAAAGGTGTTTCGAGTACATTTTGACCGATATCTAAAGCTTCAATTATTCGTGGCATGCTCAACCACAGTTTTTTGTCGAATGAACTCAATTTTATCGAGTGTGAGTTTATAAAGTAATTTATATCTGTTTTTTTTTAACTAGTTGTGCGTTCAAAAACTATAGCCGTGCCGTCAAAATGCTGGGTCGTGCGTTCAAAATCAATAGTTGTGCGTTCAAAAACTATAGTAGCGTATTTAAAGTCTGAGTCGTGCCTACAAAACGCAAATCTCTGTAAAATGAAACTATATAAACGTAGGTGTAACGTTTTTTGTGGTGGAAATAACACACGCAACTATTATATAAGCATTCAATTTTGAATAAATTCCTCAGTATGGATTCTGATAACCAAGAGAGAACATATGTTCAAAAAGTTTATCCAACAGTTAATAATGAAGATCTCTTGGAATTTCGTATACCGGCGAAAGTTAAAGCTTGTGCTTGTCACATGTCTTGCTCAGATTTATGCTCAAACTGCCGAAAATAATAAGATACTTGTTTTGCCAGAAATCTTGTTAGGTGCAAAAAAATCTAGTTCTGTTGAAATAAGAATAAATAGCGATGCAATTTCTCGCAGAAGTTGCGCAAACGAATATTATTTCGGTGCTTATTTTCAGTTCATGACACATTTGGCTTCTGATTATGCCTGTACGAGTTGTGAATCATTTGGTATTTTTGATACATATATCATATCTCGAGATACTTTGAAAAACGAGTCATCATTAACCACGCAGATTATTGAGAATAGAAAGGGAATAAATAACGACGAGTGCTATGAGATTATTATGCCTATTAAATCATCAATTTTAAGTTGCAACAAAAATTTGCCGACAAATACTTCACTTGATATAAGTTTTGAGAGACTGAATAGCAAATTTTCTTTGATAACAAAAGAAGATCAAGTAGGCTTATCAAACTATCTGACATTAGAAGATCTCTTTTTGATAGAACCGTTTATAAATGATTTTGATATGCAAAGCGACGAAAAAATGCTATTTATCGACCTATCAAGATGAACTTTGATGATTATGTTATAAATAAGTTCAATATTACTAAAGAATCTCCAAATGTTCGATTATAAAATGTATTGTCTGGTCCCTTACCTGGCAAGTTATTTTGAAGCATAATGAAATTAGACGGATATGCTGGGTCTTACGCACACCCATCAGTACATTTCACGCGTGATGGATTGAAAAAAACTACACTGTATTTGTCACAGATTATCACCGATTATCACAGATTTATGAACAATTATTCGAGTCAAACTATTGATCCACGAGATTTTTAAGATTATCATTTCATTAACTCAGCAATTTTGCCCCAGGCCCTAGGATCATTAACTCTTGATTTTGACTTTGATGCTACACCAACAGGGGACTTGATGCTGATTACTTGCAGTTTATTTGAGAGACGAAAAGAAATAGACAATTTCCGAAATTTCAAAGTATCATAAACGACTGTATCATCAATTTACTGGAAAATCAAGTTTTAATAAAAAATAAAAAAAATAAACGAGTTAATTCATGCAGATTCAAATTTCATACAAAAGCTTAAAAAACATTGTTTTCGAAACATTGCACGATCTTCTTCCTTGTGAAAACCATTTTGTTTAAAAAGCGTGTCTCCGTAATAAAGTAGTTTGTGTTTTACCTCCTTAAGGGGATTGTGGGTGCAGTGGTTATTTTCGACCACGGTCGCAAATTCGGTATTTTTTCAATTGCACCTGACCATCCAGCACCTCGGGAATCGTTTGCAATTAAAAAAAACACCAAATTATTTCTGGATATTTTTTTCTAGAACATTGAAATCGCTTGCTCACTGAAATGCCCGAATAATGACAGATGATCAAAAACAAAATAACTCATTAGTGATCAATTTTTACGGAGATTCAGACCAAAATAAAATTGGAAACTTTTGACCAATATTCTAGAAAATTTCCAAAAAATATCGATTCGGACTTGCATAAAAACGGAAAATAATTCTAGTTATGGTATCATTTCAGAATACAAAAAATTTAACTCGCAAGAAAAAGTAATTCTAAATGAAAGTATTTCAATATGATAGTTGTTCAGATTTTTGCATAAAACTCAAATATATTTTGTAAGAATTAAATAGACATCTATGTTTTCAATTGCACATTGTAGTTCGTAACCCTGAAATGAATAAAACTGATAAATTTCTAGAAAAATTAAAAAACCCAACCGCTATATGCATAAAATCTAACTGCTGCTTTTTCTCTTCATTGAAGTTTAACTTTATATCCACGTATCCGAAAATTACATAGTGTCGATATTATTTGTCAGAAAAACATTCTTCACAATGTAGCCTGAGAAATTTTTTCAAATTAATTTCAATTTTCCGAAAATTTAATTCGAAAATGCATTGCTATAGTTAAATATAGGCAAAATGTACATTATTTTACAAAAAAAAGTTTAACTCACGAACGGTACATGCGATTTCTTTTCTCTTTTTATCTTAGTAAAATTAAAACCTGACAAAATTTTAATAATTTTCTTCAGATTTCTCGCAATCACAATTTTATGCTGATTTAGTGCGCGCCATTATTACATTGATTAGACTAAAAATTAAAATATTGAAAAATGCAAAAATCTTAATAATTAAAATATTGAAATACTTTCATTTAGTGTAACTTTTTGCTGTGATTATTATTCTTCGTGATTTGAGACTATCCTATGTCTAGAAATTTAAATAAATAAATTATTTTTGCAAGCAAATCCGATATTCTAGAACTAGTTATTCGATAGAAATGATCTTTTTTTTGCTTGCGATCAATTTCTCGTGTGCTGAATGGTTGTATACAAGAAAAATAATACCGAATTTGAGCCCGTAGTCGAAAATAACTACTGCACCCATAATCTCCTTCAGTTTATGAATAGTGGCCTTATCAAGCCCACTTTTTCATCAACTGAATGAACAAAGCTAAATATTTTTTAAAGGTTGAATCTTAAATGCTTGAAATTTCAGTCGGAAAGCCTTGAAATTTTGTCTGTAAAAATCTCTATGGTTTAAAGTATAAAGACTATCTGAAAATTTTTGTATCATATTTAACCCTGGAAAAGTTTTATTAAGTTTGAACAATTTTCGGAATGAAAAACTCTCGTTCATTTGAAAACATAAGTTTGGCTACGCCAAAATTAATTTAAATGAGGAACAAGTAAAAAATTATTGAAAAATCTAACATTTTCTTATTGGAAATTTAATTTAAGACTTACATTCGACATTATCAAGAATATTAATATGTTATTTTTCCCTACTTGTAAAGTCTCTCTTATTACAAATGACGCAAAGAATTTATAAATAAAATATTTTGGCTACGCCAAAATACGTTAAAAATTGAGTTTATAGTTCACTCATCTTTATTTTCGGTATAATTCTTCCAATTTGAAACAAGCTTGCGCTTCATTTTTTAAGCATTTTTTTTTAAACTTTCAATTCTGATCACATCAAAAAAAATTTAGAACGCTAGATGTAACCGTATTTGATAAGTTGATATTTTGCTTACTCCAAATTTATCTTAAATTGAAAAAGACTAATAAAATGAGTTTTATATAAAAGATTTTTATATTCTCTTTGGTGCTATCGAATTTTAGAACTGATATTTGCTTATTCCTCTCAAAATATTTGAAATTTGACTTTTTTTCTAAAATAAGCTATCATTATAAGCAAACAATTTATTATTTATATTTTGGCTACGCCAAAATTGTGTTTAAAAGCTAGTCACTAAAAACAGATATTTAAAGCACCCCGTAGCTTTGATAGTTTAACCCTTGTGAGCACAGAGCCACAAT
>SCLH01001393.1:133156-161445 GCA_004367855.1 Oikopleura vanhoeffeni
TGTCCTAGCGCTTCAAAAATAATCGCAAAATTTTTCTCGAGTACTGTTGAATAGAAAGAAATTGCTCATTTGTGTTATTCTGATGCCGAGAAATTTTGTAAAGCACCCTTAATCCCCTTAACCTTCTCAATCATGAAAGCCACTTTTATGGCTCAACTTTGAGCGCTTATTATGGGAAATGTAAAAGTGCTAGCATTTTTATTGTTCTTTAGTCCCCGAGTGTTAAGGATAGACTTAAACTTTTATATTATTTAATATACATTTTGACTTTATTAACCCTATAGAAAACTAACATTCACAAATTGGCTTTCAACCTACGCAATTCGTTTTGGAGAAAATGAGAGACGTCAGAACAAAAATTAATAATGGAAAAGATTACGAATAAATTTTTTTGGAAAGTGACTCCCTCAGAAATAACCTGCAATTTTTGGTCTTCAATCTACAGGTGTTTTCCGGAAAAAGAGCCTAACCTACGCAATTAATCAGAATCACTTTTAATGAAATAAAAAAGTTTTTGAGCAACGTCAGGACAAAAATTGAAAATGCTGCAGATTCAGAAAATTGTTTCCTAAAAAGTTATTCATTCAGAAGCCACCTGCAGTTTTTGGTCTTTAATATACAGGTTTTTTTCTAAATAGCGCCATGAGTGAGAGGGTTAAGTACAGAATGATAAAACTGTATGATTTGAATGGCTTTGAAAAATGGAAATTATAGTATTTTCAATCAGACAATTTGAAAATTCATGCTTTCTTATTGATGCTATCAACGATGACTAAATTAAATACCAAAAAATTAACAATAAATTGCTGCGATCAACTTTTCACTTAATATATATATACTATATTCTTACAGGAGGTGTCCCCAGTCTATAGCAACTGTATTGAAAAGGCTAGAACGCTAATTGTTTGACAGTAAAAATTAAGCGTCTGTTTTAGTAATTTGTCAGGTGGGTCGACTTCTAATGAACAATGTTAATCTATGGGCCAATCTATGGCCCATAGTCTATGGGTGATTTAAAGGTCGCTAAGTCATAATGATGAACTTGATTTATTCTTGGAGTTTTGATCATTTTTGTCTGGCTAGCGATCCGTTCAGTATATCCTGGTTTCAACCCCTTTGAATCAAAAAAGATTTGTATTGTACAATACGTATTGTACAACTCGCAAAAAATAGCGCTCTTAGGCTCTTCATATAATTGGAGCTCTTCATATATGGAGTCGCTCTTCATATAGCTCTTCATATATGGAGTCGCTAGAACTGGGTCTAGCACCGTTGAAGATCTCGAAAATTTGACCGAAAAATCAATTTTTTTCAAAAAAATTTTAAAAACAAAAAAAATCCTGAGTCAACAAGATGGCTCAAAAACAAAGAAACCCATTTGTTACTTTTTAAATTCCTTATTTCAAATCGTCTTCTGTACTTGTTTGTAAATATATCCTTAATTAATTATCCGAAAAAAAGTGACCAAATTATTTTTTGACCGTTTCAGGATCGTTTTAATTTCTCCCAGATTCAGTTGAATTCAAGAAGACCTTTGATATTTTTTTTGAAAAAAATGCGTCGATTTTTATAGAATCAGCAAAAACTGTCTCTTTTAACAAGATTTTGGGATCAAAGTTTTTGAATCCAGCCAAGAATTATCTTGAGGTGATTTTATTCAAATAACTTTTAAAATTAATGAATTGGCTTCTAAGTCAATCAAAAGTGAGGTGTCAACATGTTAGTTTTTTCTCAATCGCTGCTAAAAAAGAAGATACTGTATCAGCGAGCTAAATTTAAATTCATGATGAAACGTTTGAACCCCTTGAATAAATTCACTTCAATGAATTAAGAAATTCAATTTCAAAATTAAATCAACTTGCGAAATTTTTTGGAACTATATCCCTTTAACACCTTTTGGATGATTTGAGAGATGTAGGTTGAGGGAGCCAATCCTAACACTCCNAAGACCCCTTCTAGCCAATCATGAGGCCGCTTTCTCTTCTTTTCAGCCCACATCTCTCAAATCATCCAAAAGGTGTTAAAGGGATATTGAATAATCAAATTTATTCATCAAAGCTTCAGATTCAGAATCTTTGGGCCTGCTTGTGCTATAAAACAATGAAATATTTAAAAAACATTTCGGTTTTACAAACGTAATTTTATATTTAAAGTTTTAGATTTTCAAAATTTCATCGCTGAAACTCACCGCTGACCACCTAAACCATTCCTTGTCATTGGTCGATTATCCACTTTTGGGGCAATAGTCGTCATTTTTCAAAAAAATAATTTTCAAAAATATTTATTATTTCGTCAAACTTTCTTGATTCAGTTCCTGCTGAAAAGAAAGCTTGGTCGCTGGGCTACTATTCGTTAACAATTATTTACAAAGTTTTTTGAACAGGTATTATCTTGAAAGGATTCGTTACTATTTTAAGAAAATAAAACAAGGTGGTCATTTTTAGCCAAATGTATTATTTAACTTTTATGCAGAAGAAATAAAGAATAGTTTTTATGTGAACTGAATAATATGGACTAAACTATCTTTCGATATTGTTCATTTTTTTAATTTTGAGAAAACTTCCCCATAAAGAAACAAGGCAAGGTCTAAGTTCGAACATAACATTCAAAATTAAATACAGTTAATCAATGAGATAATGAAAATATATACAAGTAGCATTTTTTGTCATTTTGCTACGAACGGATAGTCTCATAAGTTGCATGTTTCATTTCCTTTGAATCATCGATCGATTTTTTGAAACCTTTTTTCTGTTTATTTTCCATACCCTAAGTCACGAGAAGGATATCGGCTGGCTTTAGGGTGGTTATACTAAGTTAAATGTTATTATATCATTTGTCTATAGAACAAAACCAGAAATACATAAGAAATTTATCATTTTCCGACTCAAATGTTGACGATAATTAAAAAAACATCCAAAAATTTGTACGGCTTCTTGAAAACGTACAATTTGAAACGCTAGCTCTTTAGCGGCAGTAGTGGAAACAAAAAAAAATAAGCTAAAGAAGCAAATACAATTTTGAGAAATATTCGTAAAGTTTTGTAAACTTAGGTTAAATATTCACCTTTACACATATTGCTTGTGGTATGATCCATCCATTTGCTGTGCAAATAACTGTTGGGGGTTTCACAATTTGTCCGGATTCAGGAATAACTAAAACAATATTAAATTGAAATTTATGAATTACAGTGTTACCACAAATCGCCGCAAGAAAACTTTCCGGTTAAGTTTTAGAACGATTTTTGGTAACTGACAATTTGTGGTCATAATTAGGTAGGTCAATTTTTTATAACTGAGGCCATATCCCTTTAAGATAGAAGAACCTTAGGTACTGGGACTGCATTGTTAAAATTTTTTGTATCTTCAAATCTTTTCTAATAAAGTTTTATAATTATCGAAAAAAAACCAAGTAAAGAATGCAGAAAACATAATGTCTAGAACTTTGTGAGGAACAGTATGAGCAATAGACCACCGCTCACGCATAATGAAGTTGCCTATACTTTCCCTAACTGAGTACTTTACAATTATTTTTTCATTTTTACTCGGTTGTTCTATCTGAAAGAGATCTAGAAAAAACGTGATGAAACTGGTTTTCAAAATTTTGTTACATTTGGGTATCAGCAAGTTCGATTCCGGAGGAAGCATTTTTTCGTCAGAATATTTTTTCGTCGAAATTCGTTTACCGTCCAAAACTTTTTTCGTCAAAACTTTTTTCGTCAAAACTTTTTTTTTCAAGATAAATTACACGATAATACTTATTTTCTTGTGTCAATCTGACACGTTTTTGCTACGTCCTTAACGTTTCTAGCCGAAACAAAAAATATTTTTCTGTTAATTTTCGAAAAAATCTGTGAGATCAGAGATGTCAGACACAGGATTAGAGCTTAAAAATCTCAAAATTGAAAAAGAAATTATTATTGAAGAATACTTATCATCTTAAATAATAAGAACTTCTAAGGGATTTCCCTTATTTGTTGTCTCAAATAGGATGGAAATTCCATCATGGAATCAGAGCAGTTCACAGTAGCATCAATTTATTTATCGGTTAAAGAAAGCTGCTAGAGCATCAATTTATGGAGGTGGTATTAATTCATCAAAAATCTTAATTCATCAAAAAAAGGTTAATTCATCAAAAAAAGTTAATTCCTCCGTTTCAGAAATTTTTAGAAAAAATGGTTAAAAGGAGCGTTTTGACAGTGAAATTTAAACGTATATCCCTTTATCACCTTTTGGTTAGAATGCGTAGCCACAACGTTAAAATTACACGTTAAAAGGAGTAGTGGCTACGCATTCTAACCAAAAGGTGATAAAGGGCTATGGTCATAAAAAAATTTGAAAAAAAGTATTTTTTTCATCCAAAATGATAAAAAGGACCTTTTTATCATTTTGGATGAAAAATATTTTTTTTTCAATTTTTTTTATGACCATATATGTTTAAATTTCACTGTCAAAACGCTCCTGGTAACCATTTTTTCAAAAAATTTCTAAAACGGGGGAATTAACCTTTTTTTGATGAATTAACCTTTTTTGATGAATCAAGATTTTTGATGAATTAATACCACCTCCAATTTATGTTGCATTGATAGGTTTGAATCAATAATTACAAATTAACTTTTAAAATAAATATATATTAGAAAATGTTCTGGAAGGGCACAGGTTAAGTCGCACGATTCTGATATATTCCACAAAAAATTCCGCGATATTGGCAAATTCCAATATATGAGAATCGTTGGACTTTATCAGACCAAGAGAAATTAATTTTATTTTAGACTTCAAATATTTTACTCCCTCGCGTATAAACGGTCTTTCTCATTTAAAAAAAAACCACGGAAGCTTGTTTGTTTATTTTTTCAGATCACACTATGTACCTTTTCAGGTCTGTAAATATAAAGAGTGGCACGGTTGAAATCTACATCGGGTTAGACGTTACCTTATGCTATATTTTAAAATAAATCTGATCAAGATTATACTCAATTTATCTCTAAACTATTATATAATTAATAAATATTTTATAATTTTCACGAAAAACGAAATTCTGACGAAAAAATTATAAATTCTGACGAAAAAATGCTTCCCCCGATTCCTACATGCGGCTAAATTGCCAGCTCGAACATTGCAAGCAAAAATAACAATTTTTGTCAAATAATAACTGATGCGAATCTTCGAAAACATTTTGCTACTCATTACCGAAAAACTATTTTAAATTTTTTGAAATTGGTGCTTAGTAGCAGGGGTCGGCACAATTGGATCGGATCGGTCCGGTTGGATCGATCGGTTTCCGATCCGATCCCGATCCGATCCAATTTTTTTGAGCAACCGATCCGATCCAAAAAAATTTTTGAGCGGACCGATCCGATCCCGATCTGATCCAAAAAAATTTGAGGCAACCTATCCGATCCGATCCCGATCCGAAAAAAAATTTAGGCGACCGATTCCGATCCAAAAAAAATTTAAGGCGACCGATCCGATCCCGATCCAAAAAAAATTTCAGATGTGCCGACCCCTGCTTAGTAGGGCAATTTTGTTCATGATCGTAAAACATAAAGTTTAAAAACAATTGCAACTTGTGGTAACCCATTGTATTTCATTCATCCTACCTGCTTTGTATCCAACATTACAAAGATAGTGGATTTTTTCGTTTACTCTGTAAAATTTATCTCTGAAGCGTCTGTTTCTTCGGCCAATTTCTCTCACATTAGAGACTTCACTCAGAGCAGAATGTAGACAACCTCTGCTGCACTTTTGGAGACTGGTGGTTTTCCATCGGCCGTCCTCAGTACAAACAGCAGTGGGAATTCGATTTGCTCGACGGAAAGTAAATCCTTCTTCACAGCGGTAAATAATTTTTGTCGAAACCGGATAGAGTTGTTGACGATGTTGAACATCATATTGAGGTACTTCAACCTCGGCATTTTCATCTCCTTAAAAGTATTCGATATTAAGATGAGTTAAAAAACCTTAGTTTTTATACTTCGTTATTATTTTTAATGCGCTGTCCGGTCGGGTGGATAAGCGCTGACCGGATTAAAAAGCGAGCAATGTAAAGGTTTTTGCGTCTTGATATAATTTTAGCTCTATATCCTTGTTCAAACCAAAGTGTATCTTGAAAATTAGCGTAATCTCTATAGCACGTGTTCGAATCCCATCAATGTTGTCTTAGTGATTGTCTTAGTGATAAAGCACCAATCAACTTTGGCTCTCCCAATATCAAGCAACTTTACATATTATATCCAAGACAGTCACTTATTTTCAAGATTCACTATGGTTGGAAAAAGGATATAAGAATTTAAGTAAAGGACAAAATTTTGAATTGAATATTTTTGAACAAGCCGGTTTCTCAAATTATTTTTGGACTTGCACCGTTTAGCAAAAAAGCAAATGACGCAAAAAACAAATCAGGTTAGCAAAATTAAATATATTAGCACGCCAATGCGTCAGGAATCGGGTTTTCCAAGACGCCTGAATCAAAAATATGTTAGTCTACGATCTTTGTAATGCATATTTTATGCATCAAAAACTCAGTTACTTGTATTGAAGCTATGCAGGAATTCTCCTAAATGTTTCGAAATTAAAAAAAAATTTAATAAAATTTAATAATGTATTAAATTTTTCTAACAATATTGCTGATTTATCTACCGATGAAGCAGTTACTTATTATATCCCCTATTCATATTTTTGCTAATATCCCGGCCCTGATTAGGAAACGTAGTGTGTTTTTAAGTAGTACGGCCGGGATATTAACAAAAGTGTGAATAAGAGATATATTGTTAACTGATGGTGAAAAATGTTTTAAATATTCCCTAGCTAGGTAATTTCCTAAACAGAAATTCCTCATCTTGCGTAGGTTACCCTTTGACTTGAAGCTAATATCGTAGATGCTATTCGATTCTTTGTGTGTGTATGGCAAAAATCGCTAGCTGAGGTATCTCTGATGAGTATAGTACAGTAGTGTATTAGTTCTTCGTTTTTTCATTTTTACTTAAACCCTGTGAGCACAGAAAAATAGGATCCGCCAAGGTACCAGAGCCCATATAGGCTCTATATAGGCTCTACTTTCGATGTTGATAACAGAAAGCCAAAGGTAGTTGGAGTTTCATTTTTTTTGCATAAGGAAGTGGAAAAATCTTATTTTTGCATCCGACATTTTAAATTCCAGAATTTATATTTTTAGTACTAGAAAATTTAGTTACGAAAGCAAGGTATAGCATATCACATGAAACAAGCTCACAGTGGTGTTCACAAATTATATTTTTTTCGTAATCGATGCAAAAGGATCTGGCCTACGTCATGGTTTAGTCCGATTTGATCTACAGCGGTTTACCACTTAAAGCCCCCCTAGAACTTTGGCCAAAAAGGGGGGTTTTAACTGGTCAGGGGGGCTTTAAGTGGTCATAGGCCAGGGGGGGTTTTAAGTGGTCACAGGCCAGGGGGGGTTATAAGTGGTCAAAAGCTGAGAATGTTTAATTCTAGATATCTAACTTTATTTTTTTAATAAAATTGAATTTATATCNGAAAACTATTTTGCACTACATTATTATGAAATGGGTCGAACACCAAAATATTATGTCTATACTATTTCCAGGAAGAATATTTCATTTTATCATTTTTGTGGTAAAATCATTCAAACAATACCAGAAAAAACAAGTTGATAATATACCAAATCTTGCGTCGATTCAGAGTGTAGCCTTCCGGTGGGCTCTACCGGGAGCAGCAAAATGTTCATGGCCAAAATTTTCTTTTTAAACTTAATGGTAGATTCCTGAATTAAGCTTCAAAATTTTTGGTGCATTTAAGAAATGTTTCGTCCAAGAATGTTTTTCAAATGTGTAGCCTCCCGGCTGGCCCTGCATGTTTATGGCCAAAATCTATGGCCCTACCGGGGGGTCTTCCGTTTCTTATTATTTTTTCCCAATTTAATTTCATCATTGAATAATATTTTGAAAAGTATTGCCTCCCGGCAGGTCCTGCCGGGGGCTGTAACCTATTTAATTGATAAACAAAATATTATTGTGTACACTTGTTAATTGATAATAAGCGAGATGACTAAAAAAAATAGTGTGGGGTCTAGACTGTCACCTACGGATTTGACCAAGAAAAAAGTTGTAAATGATAAATATTTTTTCTAGCTCAGGTAATTTCAATCAAAATTTTTTTTTTGACTTTCTGGACTTTCAACTCCCCGGTGTCTAAAATTACCGAAATATGATATTTTGAAAAATTTCGGAAATATTTTTTATTCGCAAAAAAATATGTCTCGACCTTGATATTATCATATAAGAAATGAGCTCGAATGTTCAGCACCCGAACTGACTGACTGCAAATCAATCATTTTCAAATTTCAATCAAAAATATCTAATTTTTTTAAAAATAATTTAATTATGTCAATAGCTGTTGAAGAGTATACTAAATAAAAAATTTTCTAAAAAAATTTATTTATAATTATATAAAAAAAAAATTTGGGGGGGGTTTAAGTGGTCACAGTCACCGGAAAAATCAAATATGCCCAAAAAGGGGGTTTTAAGTGGTCAGGGGGGCTTTAAGTGGTTAACAGCTGTAGTTTAATTCAATTTTTAATAAAATATGAAATTAAGAATTTATTTCTCAAAATCCGACATTAGAATTAATTTCAACATAACAGTATGTCATAACTTTGAAATTAAAATTGATTTTAATTAATTTATGAAATTAAACATTTAATTGATAATTGTTAGGAAACTACTAATTTAAACAACCGTTATGTACGTGAAATCGCGACATTGTCAAATTTATGAAATATGTGTGACAAATGTCAATTTCAAATTATGTACTGTAATATCCTTTTTTCAAAACGGAAACTCCATCTCAAAAAGTTTCGTGATCGAATCCCACTAATGCTGTCTTACTGATTGTCTTGAGTAAATGATTAATAATCATTGATTATAGGCAAGGTTGTTTGAGTGATTGGACCGCCTAAATTTGATCGGTGTGTAATCACTCAAGCAATCACTAAGGCAATAACTTAAAAAACATCAGTGGGATTCGAACACGCGCTATAGAGATAGTGTTGGCTCGAAAAGGGTTCCGAGTCATAATCAACATACTTCTAGTCAGTTATATGAGCAGTTGGCGTAGTGGTTAGCGCGACTCGACGATCGTCCCGTTACCTGGGTTCGACTCCCGGACTTCTCAAACATTTTTCTATGGTGATAACCCCAACAATGGTGAGATAGTCGGATTCCTCATAACAATGTTTATGGGCTCTAGAGCAGAATAATCCGAATGGCTCCGCCATGGGTTAAAACTGTGAGATAGTAGGGAGCTCTAAACACCAATGTGTATAAAAGGTTGGCCTCCTTCAAATTGAGCAAATCGGTAACCAGTCCGTTACACTGAGCATTCGAGTACCGTATTCAACCTCAAGAGGGACTCACGAAGCTTAACTGGAGTGAAACGCCTCGATTTGTAAGGCCTGTGTACCCAGTTATCACTCACAAATCTCACATATAGCTTATGTGGAATATCGAACTCTTAAGGGGGTACCGACAGTTTTACTGATTTTCAAACGTTAGTCCTGAGCTAACCGCAATTCGTATTGAGTGCAAACTTCGGATTCTAGAAGATATTTGTTTGAAATTTTCAAAAAATGGTGTCAAATTTTTTTGTATGACCGGACCGCCGGTATACCGGTCCAAAAAGTGATTTTTTCCATTTTATGGGGTAATTTTATCTAGCTCCTGGATATCAAAATTTTCTTTTTTTTTCAGTATAAACTTAAATTTGTGAGCTAACAGCCGTACAAAGCCTGATTTTCAAATTCTTGTTATTTAGATAAATTTCCAAATAAATGGGTGTTTTTGCACATGTTCGCTGACCCCATTTCATTTAGTCGAACAATATCAGAATTTTTTTTTTGAAGAAAGCACTTCTTTAAAAGTGTGCAAAGCGAGGCCGGTACAAAGAGTTTTTTTAATTTTTTTTTTCTCATTAGCTTTTTAGAGGCACCAAATTTATTTACCCTCAAATACGTCAAAAATAGGATTTTGAAGAAAAATTCCAAAAATTTTTTGAGTAAAAATCAAATAATTCAAGTTGTTTCAATTTCTGCCAAGGTATTTTTGTTATTTCAACCCGATATTATATAATTTAAATCCTATTGTCTTTGTTATTTTCAGCCCGTCAATATATAAGCCAAATTCTATTTTTCTTATTCCAGTACTCGATGTGTGCAAACTCCAGCCTCCTATATCAACTACTAACCCCAGATAAACTTTCGCTGTCGAGTCAGCTTATTTTATTTGTGATACCGCTATTTTAACTCCCGTGAGAACCTGAGGACTGGGAGGTCACTTTTTGCACCTTTAAACTCTTTTTTGAATAAAATCTCAAATCCAAGAAAGATAGCTTGAAAACATCGATACCCATATTGCTTGAAATTTCTTATTTCAAACCGTCTAGTACAAAACCAGATCTCTCTTGATTTTGTATTTATCTGATTTTTTATTTGTAAGGGCTTTCAAACAGCTTTCAAAGTAGTCTTATATTCAATAAATGAAAGAATATTTAAAATAATATAAGTTTTTTAAGTATTTCTTGACAAAGCAACTTATAATCAGTTGTATGTCAAGAAATACTTAAAAAAATTTAAATTATTTTTAATTTCTTTCATGTATTGAATATAAGACCACTTTGAAGGCTTTTTGAAGCTCTTACAAATAAAGAATAAGTTACTTATTCAATTTTTCACTAAAAAGTTGCAGATGTGTATTTATGCATTTTTTACATTTTTCGAGTTTTAAACCCACAAATAAAGGTTCACTGACCGGGATAGACTAACCCCCTTTCACACTTTGTCTAAGATCTTTGTGTGGTAACGTAGTGCAAAATGGTATGTGAGTGAGCTAGTTTGCCCAGCTAGTTACCACACAGGGCCGAGATCTTAAGCAGAGTGTGATAGGGGGATATAAAAAGGCCCTATCTTGTTGACATTTATGTGGGTGGTTTTATTATTGAAGAAAATGGCAATTTGCGGTTGTTTTGGTTGTGTTGGACAACTCACGTGGTAGTATTTCAAATAGCCAAAAGGACCTGGAAATTCCAGGCTGGAATTGTGAGCTGATAGACATAATTGTCCAATACAGCAAAATTATTTGTAAGAGAAAAATTGCCTGATATTTTTCACTTGAACCTAAAAATCAGTGGTGATTGGTCGTGCTCAAAGTTTTTGTTATCTTTACGGTTTTGTAGGTTATCCGTAATCAATTGCAATTTTGAATTATATATTATGAACTCTCCCGGGCATGGTAGAATATAGTTTCCTCAAAAGCGGTTTTTGCCAATAACAGTTAACGAGTGTAATGGCTATAGATATAAGCGGTCGGCACAATCGGATAGGGTTCGGATCGGAAAACCGATTCGATCATTTTTTTATGAGTCTTCCGATCCGATTTAATTTTTAGCTAGTCTACTGATCGGATCCCGATCCATTTTTTTCATAGCGTACCAAGCCGATCCAAATTTTTGTTTAGTGAAAGTTTAAAAATTATTTGCTGACTCGTAAAAAGTATGTTGTTTACGTCTGTAGGATAACATATTGTGACGTCTGTAGCAATTTTAAAAAATTAATCTTGTATCAGCAAAATAAATGTAAGATCGCTTATTTTGCTGACACAAGATTGATGATATATTTTATCTCGAGAAGAATATACTTCAAATATGCATGCTTGATTTGAAGTATATTCTATAGAACATGTTAAATTTTCCAAAGTACCAGATACAATAGTTTCAGCAAACTTATTTTCAACCAAATAGTTTTTGCTGCGGATACTTAAGGGGGTCGGTGGCACCGACTCGGTGCTAGGCTGTTATCGGTTTCCGTTTACTTTAAACTGATGATAGTTAAACTGACGAAATCTCAAAACCAAAAAAAATCCTGGGTTTTAAATGACCAGAGAAAAATTCTCTACAAGATAGCTTAAACACATTGAAACCGATTTTTGACTTTTGAAATTTCTTATTTCAAATCGTCATAATGTCCACAAAAAAGTTAAGGTGAAAATCTTATATAACAAGTATATGGATTACCGGACCTCAGAGTACAAATCCTAAATATTTTGAAAAATGCTAAATCTGAGCATTTTGATTGGTTGATTCTTTCTCAACCTGACCAATGAAATCGGCCTATTCCGCAATCAACGGTTTTGATTGGGTGCTATATCTTGCGTTGTTTGCTTCATTCAAATATTTAGGATTTGTACTCTGAGGTCCGGTAATCCATACAACAAGTTCTTTACAAAAGCTCCGCAAACTATCACCAATCGTATTTTCAGTTAAGTATCAATTACATCTGATTTACAGCCTAACGTTTTTTGCGACACAGCCCCCTTAAAATTAAAAATAATGGCAATCATGATATGCATCTGATCAATAAACAGTGGGTGAGACCAATTGGCAACACACGAGCTTTTGGTCCAAAAGTGTTCCCATTGCCCTCACTGTTTCCATTGGCATCAATTTTAGTTCTAATTTTGGCATCAATTTGCTCAAAAGTGTTGCCCATTGGTCTCACCACGTATTACACTAACTTTAACCGTATCCGTACGATTGTTATTCGTACAAGGAAACAGTTTGTGTAATTTATTTAATTTTTAAAGTTTTCTCAGGACGGTTTCTAGTTCACTTGGTCTTGTTTAAACCGTTAAAAATAAAGGCGCTTAATTTCCAACCTGAGTTGAAAATTCGCTCACCATGTCCCTAGGGGGAACGATACTCCACATTCCACCATTAGCCAAACCAATTATGATAAATCCGTATTTTTTATTTAAAATTATAGAGATGGATTACTTTTCTGCGTCTGAGCCAATCAGTGACCCGCATTTTTAGACCAATCACAGAAATGTGCTCCAGGGCATATTTTAAACCTCTAAAATGAATTTCTGCCTAAACTTTTTATGTTTTTTGATGATATGTAATGTACCTCAGAGATCCAGCTTTGTAATATGTGAGGGGTAAGAGAACGTCCGCAAGAAGGTTTTCTTTAATTTTTTTCAATTTATCCAAAATCCGCCCACGCAAATCGAAATTTTAAAATTTAAAATGGCATTTTCGATCAAAAATATTGAGATTGGGAATTTGACCAGATGAAATCAAATTATCACCACTTCTCAATTGACCCGCCTATCTGTTCGTATTAAGAATCCAAGGTGGTCGAAAAAGTCCGATAACAGTCGGTGCATTTTGAAAGATACGGATATGGGCTCTTGATGAAAAACTTTTTACTGNGTTTATATATTTTTCTCAATATACCACCAAAGTAATGTTTCATACTCCAGGCAACTTTTGTAACTACAGAATTTTCGAATTCCTGCTTTTTAAGAACATTTTGAGTTCGAACTGAACTTTTCGAATTCGACAAATTATGATAAATTTTTGAAAACACTTCCGAACATTATGCAAAAATGCCTTATTTTTTTCCAATTTTTTTTAAAACATTTGTTTTAAATCAACGAAAAAAACTCTTCAAAATGGTCATTTTTACTTTTCGCGTAGGTGACCACATATTATTCATATGCTATTTGAAAAATCATATAACATTTTTTTGGGATTTCGGTCGAACCTATTTGTAAATACCGTGAAAATTTTCCATATTTCTTGTTCAAAATTTTACAAACTAATTTTTCTGGAATCCTGAGCGGAAATTATTGGGAATGGCTACTTTCACTATATTTAAATATGTCTTCGTTTTGTTTCTTACTTTTTATAAACTTTTTTCACAAATTGTTTTATAGGACGTAGAAGAATTCTTTGTGAACTAATATTGATTACCATTAAAAAATATAGATAATAAGTGAATCTTCTGTGGTATAATGCTTGATAAAAACGCAAAGCCACGGATGGCAAAAAGACACTACAGGTCCAGAGATGTCGGCCACTAGGAGTTAAGGGGTGTCGGTGCATTTTGACACGATACGGATAATGAGCTCTTGATGAAAACTTTAACTGGCTTTATATATTCTTTCAATATACCAAGTGCAAATCTGTCAAAATGCACCGACCCCCTTAATAAATATGAATCATGAGCTTGTGGATAAGGTGCGTCTTTCAGAACAATTTCAATAATATAAAAGCGTAATATTCAGAATATTTTGTACTTCGAACTTTGAGCGAATTTTTTTGATCGATTTCATAACATTCTGTATCAATATTATAGCATTTCCATATAAAGGCTTTGTTGCTTATTAATATTTGTTAGCACAGTCTGCCTGGGTGAGCCTCAACTGATTCAAACCACAAGATAAACTAAAAACTAATTATAAAAATTGCTTTTGAAAACAATATTATTTTTTTCTTTCTAGAACCTAAAACTCAATTTTATTGTCTATAACACTTTTCATAAGAGTTTGTTTCACCCGAAGTTTTGTACAACAATTGAATGGGAATAATTGATAAGCACGAGATCAGGTTAGCTCAAACTTTGGTTATTTGAAATTCAAAAATTCTTCAAAATATGATTCTACCATTTACGATCGTACTTTCATTCTTAATTGAATTTATACCAACTCCAATTTCCATAATCTATAGATCAACAAAACCTTTAAGAAACGAGCTTTTCGGACTCAAATCTGAAAAAGCTTCCTTTTTAATTTGTCCTTTCGTATCTAAAGAGTCTTTGTAAAGACAATTTGAGGCCATAAATTTAAAAAATATGAAATAAGAACCTTTAATATAAATTATATAAGTATATAATATAAGCTTATTTGCCTTTCCTTTATGTTTTGAAATTTTAAACAAACTCTTTATGGATTTTAAAAAAAAATTTATTTCCTCTGGAACTATTTTTCTGATTTTGTTCAACAAACTTGTTGCATCGATGCAAATTTTACTTTTTATCAACATTCAGCGCATCTGTCGGTAGTATGAATTCATGAAAATATCACTTCCGGTATCTGAAGTTCAATTTGACCGGTAAATTTGGACTGGCTGGTACAAATCATCTGTAAAATTTGAATATGAGACCTTCAGCATTTTGAGATTTTTTCTCGGTCAGAACTTTCTTAAAATTAAGGTTGGCAACAGGTCAAATTTTGCACCTTGCCACAAATAAATGGTTACCAATTTCTTTCTAAAAAAATTCAAAATCAGAAAAAATCCGAGGAGTCGAATAAATCAGTGTAAAATTTACTACAAAATAGACGTATAAACCTTAACATTGTTCAAATGAATATATTTTTTATTTCTGGTATAAAAACACCGTTTCTCACCAAGATAGATCGAGTTTGGTAAGAAAAGCAAGACACAAATTCTTCTAACCTCAAAAATGTTACGTGGTAACCACGTCGTGGTTCACACTGTGATACCTCACAACTTTCAGTAATCTTTAATGGAGATGATTAACAGCTCAATTTTATTTTACTGCAAGTCCAGAATAATATCACCTGATATCAAAACTTCTTAACCCTTGGAAGCTCCAAATTTATTTATTCGGCAAGGCTCCCGGACCACTAAAATGGTCCGACTTTGAAAGCTTATTACATAAAAACTACATTCTAGAAAAAAGCTGTGAATTGTCTCATTTTCGAGAAAAAGATCCAAATAAAAAAAATAATTAGGGGGGTAGGTGTCGGTTTTTTTAGCCTTTTATAAAATTATTTTACGATACATTAACTCCCGTAGTGTCTTTGGAGCCATCCGTGACTCGATGGCCTTTAATCGCAATTTAAGACTCTTAATCATGTATGAATGACAATTTACAAACAGATAGATCAATTATTCGGATAATTGACGTTTGTGCGTTTTTTTTTGAAAGTTTGTACTGTATTACAGTACTTATTTTTTGCAAAAAAAATTTAATTCATCAGAAAAAGCCTTTGAGCGGGATCAGAAAAAAATTATAAGACTTTTTTACCCCAGTACTCAAATCACGTGGAAGACCCCTTTTTTGCATACTGATTACATAATAATGCGTAGGCGCAGAAAGTGAGAGCAAATCTTACTTATGACGAGAAATTAATACTCTACAACAATTTAAGAGTCATTTTACTAGAGAATTTTGTAAAAACATTCAATTTTTTTGCAGATTTAATACCCAAATTAGTGACGGCTTAACATTTTCAATTTGAAAATGTCAAATTAACCCTAAATTTGTGTTAGTTATGCACTTGTTTGTGAGAATCGGCGAAAGTGAAAGTTTTTAATTTTCTTATTCACATTTGATGACTTTTTATAAACTTTTTCACAAATTGTTTTATAGGACTGTAGAGAATCTCTTTTTGAATAATATGATTACATTAAAATAATATAGATAATAATGAATCTTTGTGGTATAATGCTTATAAAACCAAAGCCACGGATGCAAAAAGACACTACACGGTCCAGAGATTGTCGGCCACTACGGAGTTAAGGGTGTCGGTGCATTTCTGACCGATATCCGGATAAATGAGCTCTTGATGAAACTTTTAACTGGCTTTATATATTCTTCTCAATATACCCCAAAGTAATTTTCATACTCCAGGCAATTTCTGTACTAAGAATTTTCGAGTAATTGCTTATTTTAAAAAAATTTGAGTTCGAATTAAACATTTCAATTCGACAAATCATGATAAATTTGGAAAGACTTCACATTCCTGAAAAAATGCCTATTTTTTCCTTCAATATGTTTTTACAGTATTTGATTAAAATTCAACGAAAAAAAATTCCTTCAAAATGCCACTTTAACTTTTCGCCAGTGACCTCATATTCGTTTAATGCTATTTTACAAAAACTCATATGACATTTTTTTCGAATGTTCGGTCAAACTATTGAAAATTATACTGAAAATTTTCTTATTTCTGTGTTCAAAATTTTCCAAAACTAATTTTTTTGGAATCTTTAGCTGAAAATATTTGGAATGACTACTTTCACTATATTTAAAATATGCTTTCGTTTTGTTTCTTCGCTCTTGTTTATACTCTGAATCATACTTTTTGGAAGAAAATACGGTATGCGCGAAATCTAGTTAAGCCCTCTTTAATCAAGAATAAATAAAATTTATTTCACCCGAGACTTGCTCAATTGGTAAGCCGACCCATCCACCA
Source organism: Oikopleura vanhoeffeni (assembly GCA_004367855.1). Taxonomy (NCBI): domain Eukaryota; kingdom Metazoa; phylum Chordata; class Appendicularia; order Copelata; family Oikopleuridae; genus Oikopleura; species Oikopleura vanhoeffeni. The sequence continues at coordinate 150,204 of SCLH01001393.1, forward strand.
CGTTAAATTAATAAATTAAACTCATGAAATAATATTTATTTCGATCTGCTAAAATTTAGCTTTTTTCGGAAATTTTAATTTTCGATTTTGACGTAGAAATCATATACAATTAAATTACAGGTGTAAGGTTTCCCCTTCTTTTTTCCAAACTGGTTACACTGATTTCCGCCGTTTTGATTGGTTGAATCTGAGAAAACTCTTCTGACAACCAATCAAAACGGCGGAAATCAAGTGTAACCAGTTTGGAAAAAACAGAAGGTAAAAACCTCTACACCCTATATAAATTTTTGATGGTGGTCGAGACCATTTTTTGAAGCTTCTAATTAATAAAAAAAATGTAATTTTTAATGTAATTTCGACACCTAAAGTAGCAAACGCGCGTTTTTAGAGTGTTTTTTCAAAAAACGATTTATAAAGTAAAAATAATCGATTTGAAAAAATTCAAATTATACAAAGTGAGCTCAAAAGTGGCAACTTACATTTGGAAATTTTTTATTCGAAAATTATAATGTGGCAAAAAGTTTCCCATCAAGACAAAAAAATATGAAAAAGTGCAAATCTGTCAAAATGCACCGATCCCCTTAATATCGGTTATAACTAAAGTTGACCCAAGGAATCTAATGATGGCAATTATTTTTTCAAAACAATTTAGAACTAAATCTAGAATTTTCAAAATTCGAATATTTTTTAGCTTTAACCCGCATAAAACCGGTATTTTACCTTGATATGAACATTTTTTATTGGTAAATATGACCCGCCTAAAACGATTCATGACATTAAAATTATCGGAAATGTCTTAATCGAATTGTAGAAATTTCAATTATTTTTACGCAAAAATGTTTAACCTCATTATCGAATTTGACGCTAATTGGTTTAAAATTTCGATTAGCTGTAAGCAGATTTTTTGATCAGTAAATTCTTAGCGTTTCACTTCCGGTTTACTTCAAGAAAATTTTCTAGAATTCTAGAATATTTATCGGAAATTCAGGCTCATCATATTGACGGCATTATATTTATCTACCTTAGTCGAAAAAACGGCTTTATTCTGAACATTAGTCTCGAAGAAGATAGAGTTTGAAGTCGAAAATCGGCGTTCAAGTGAGATTCTAGAAAATAAAAGGTCGAAATTCGAAAAAATCAAACTCATCATTTTTTGTACTCATTTATCCGCTACTATGTGTAAATTTTAAGACGCTTTGTATGTGGGGTGTAAAAGAAGATTGATTTTTGAAAAACCGTTTAGTGTTCTAGAATAGACTCACCACCTGGTGATGTGATGTAAAAATGTTGAGTTTGAGATGTGTGATCATTAGACGAAGAATTGATCTACAAACGTGTATCCTCAGATTTTTCACAACTGCCCTAGAATTATTCTGAGGCGTGACTGAAAGGAACACAAAAGCGACACCTAACCTCTAAATCAGATTTTTAATTTCTATACAAAAACGGTTTAAACCGAGCAGTGAAGATTGGGGTTTATCATTTACTTTTCATTGAAAACATGAAGATGTTCAAAAATATTTTGTTCTCTATTCTCACTGATTCATTTTTTTTAGGTTTTTATTTTTTTCCCGTTTTTTCAAAAAAAGATGATTTGCAGCGCGCTTGATCAAAAACGCAAAAATTCCACACTGTCAAAAATTATTTTTTGAGTTTGAGCAAAATGTATCATTAAAATAAGAATAGATCATCGAATAAAAATTCCGAGCGCTTTAGCACAAGCTTGATGTCCTCACGAAAGCTATCAAGCCTGTTGGCTAATCGCTCAGTGGGATATGAAGATAATCAAGCATCTGTTTTATTTTTTTCAAAGTGGGCGTTCAAATGACGGATATGAATGATTAATAATTTTGCCGTCTTCCTCATTCGGTCGAAAATTATTGTTAATTTAACAGACGAGGACTTCGAATTTTTTTGTGATACTATAAAGACGCTAATAGAGATTTTTCTAAGTATTTTGTTCAAAATGAAGTACCAAAATATTATCTTGTCGTAAGCCAATTTTCTAATTAGTGTTTTTGTGATTTTTATTTGAACCTACTTTCAAAAAAATCTAAGCACATTACCTATAGACATTTTTTCAAAAATTAAAAAATCACTCACGAAAAAATAAAAAAAAGTTCTTATTCGTAAATTTTTTTAATGTTTTTTAAAGATGCTCAAAAACTTTGCTAAAAACTCAGTTCCTTAGATTTTATCGATCGGTTATCAAGTTTAGGCAGCACGCGTTTTAGATTTTTTAAAAGAAATTGCTAAAAAAAGTAAGATAAAAAAACTTTTGAACGAGTATTTTGAACAACATATTTTATTGTACAAAAGTCTTATTGAAAATAAAGCAACATAAATATCGGAAAAAAGTCCTAGAAAATTTTTACTGCCATTTTTGAATTTCTTGTGGCAAACTCTATGTTGGATTCAACTCGCTAATTTCCAAGACTTTTCTTTCATCCGATTTTAGCGGGTTTAATTTTTCTGAGCCACTTACGTGGTCCGGAGCTTTCAAGAGTTAATTCGAACAAATATTCAGACCTCGATTATAAATTAACTATCATGGATTGATTTTATGATTTGAACATTATAATTTATGTTGCTATCTTATGCAACCAAGTTATGCCTGTGCTTATCCGGCTTAATTTTATAATTAATCTTTTCAAATAAAATGCATCTGTCAGGCTAATTTTTGTGTACGATTTTCTGTCACACCCTACATTTATTAGAAATTCAAAAAGTCTTCTCATGTAATAGTACCAAATGGTATCTAGAAAACAATGCGTGAAAAATCATGCACGAATAATATTCTTATCGCGATCGTTGGTATTGGATATAATCAATTTTGTATATTAATTTGAATTTGTAATTAAGGAACGGCTGATAAAAAATTCGAAAAGCCCCCCTAAACGGGGCATTATCCAGATATCTACTGTAGAAAATACGCATATTTTGTTTTTAAATATTACTTCTCGCCGCAACAAAGTTGTTCAAAATTGCAGATCTACTATCGTCATTTTTCAGCATTATGTTTTTTCAATTTGTGATGATAAATGTCTTAAATGCGATATTCGATATAGCCAACGATCAAATCAGGTCGTTGTTACATCATGTTTAACAACGGCATGCGTTAACTTCATGCGCTGAAATTATAACCAGTAGTAATTATGATATCTATGATTGAGATTTCCAGGTATTAGTTTCGCGGTTGCGTTTGAACTAATCTTTGAAGCTTTTATTGGTCAACGACGTTATATCCAGTGCTTTTATTGGTCAAGCGTTGGTCGAACGCGAACACCAAACTAGAGGCCGAAGGATCCCAATCTTTGATGTATTAGCCCGCAAACTGATTTTCAGACGATTTGAAATACAAATGAAATTAAAAAAAAATCAGAACTGCGTACAAATTTAATGAGCGCATTCTGTGCATAATTTTTTCGGTTACTTTTTAGACAATTTTTATTGGGGTCATGAGATTTTGATGACGTTATTTTTCTCAGGTTGATTGTTTTTTTGCTATCTCATGAACTAGTCAGTCAAAATCCACTTGTTAATTTTGAACATCGGTACCGGATATTATGATGAATTTATAATGCCCTAATATGTGCAATAAGCCTTTTTGATAACGGTATCATAATCTCATTTCAAACCGTCTCGGTAAAATACGTTGCAACTAAGTCACAAGCAAAATAAGAACCGTTTCTATGGTATCATAAATATATTTTTGTCTAGCAAATAATCCGTTTGCTCAAGAGTTCGCTTCATTGATAGAAAATAAATACTATTTTTTAAACTAAACTGATTATAAAAAATCAAATATTTACTCTTTTGATATTTTACAAATTATTTGGACAGAAAACTGCCCTGCAAATTCAAACGTAATAATCTTGCATTAGTTTTTTGTTACCTACAGTAACTAAAGTTTGTATCTAAGACATTGAGACTTATCATGACATAATTATGCAAGATTATTATATTTATGTGGCAGATAACTGCTGCCAAGGCAAAAACAGCTTGCACATTGGCAGAAAACTTATAAATAATTAAATGACGGGTTGCCGGGCAGAGCAAGAAATTCTTGCCATTAACTGAAAAAGTAGCCATCACTCGATTTTCGTTTTTCTTCCAGTTGTATTTTCTTAAAATAGTTTCTACTTTAAACTTTGATTTAAGTAAAATTGGCTCTATTAAAAATAACTAATTATACGGTATAATTTATACCGGTATTATTTACGGGTTTTTATACGTTCAGAAAGTACCCGTACGCCTCCAAGAAACATCATTTCCCTACAAAAGGGCTTCTTAGACCCAAATAAGGTGTTTACACCGTTTACGGTTAGGCTTTTGGGAACGTCTTATCCGATTTATGTATTTATCATCTGATATTTTTTCGATTCTTACTCAGTACTCTTATGACAAACCTTACTTCTCAATTATACGGTCACGTTATCACTTGTGTATGCTGTGATGAAAAAAACATACAATTTTCCAAAGATTTTATGCCTAACGCTCACGAGTTTTTCGTGGTGATTCAAGAAATTATTGCGAAAAATGGGTACTGTTATTAGCTGTTAAGTATTATCTTTTGGAAAAGAACACAAAAAACGTCCACTATTCTTAAAATTGATTAATAACTTTCAAAATGATCCATTCATTAATGATTTAAGGGTCGTGAATTTAAATAGAAGGGTTAATGGTCGGTTATTTTTTTTTAAACATGAATTCCCTCCCCCCTTAGATATCCAGAATATTCAGTCAGTGACTAGTAGCCAAAAAATTATGGTTAAGTATGTTTATGGTACATGAATAATTTATTGTTCAACTTAAATCTTCCCAACGTTTCGCTTTATTGCATTTACAACATACTTTATATTACAATATGCATTAAACGTAAAAACGTTCATGCAATAAACCTAAACGTCGTAAAGATTTAACAATAAATCACACTTAAAAAATACGCTTTATAACATTCGATATGTGAAATTTTTTTAAAGGATTTTAATTTAAACCCGTAAAATTTCTTTGTCCCAGTGAATTCTTCAAGCTGAATTGATTTTGACAAAGCAAAAGTCTTCTAATGACAGCAATTATTTAATAGTAAACACCTTGGGTATTGCCAATTGGCGTCACTCACTGTGTTTTACTATTTAGACAAATATTTATTTTTGGCCTTTTACTCTCAAAATGTCGTATGAGTTTATACCCGGTTAATACGGTATACCCGGTATTATACTGTATACCGCATAAACCGATAATGAGGCAAAATTTTCTGCTTATATTATAGCATAAAAATGCCTCAATTAGATATGTTTTGAATGTACAAAACAACCGAAATTACAATAAAATCAAAATTTTTTTTTAGTAATAATGTACACTAATGTAGCTTCAAACAAGAATGAAGCTTCAAATTTGATTCGTTTTTTACGCGTCCAGATGGAAAATTTTGATATGCGGCATATGATATGCCGCGGCGGTCAGAAGGACATTTCTACCACGCAATATTTTGAATTTGAGGCGGCCACAAGTTCCTCAGTTTCAAAAAGGTCTTATCGAAGTCAAAATCCACCGATGTGGCAGAAATGTCCTTGTGGCCGCCTTCAATGTGGCCGCCTTGAAATATCAATTTGGCAGTAATGTCCTTGTAGCCACCCTAAAATATCAATTTGGTAAAAAGGTCCTTGTGGCCACCCTAAAATATGAATTTGGTAGAAATGTCCTTGTTGCCGCCCCAAATTCAAAATATTGCCTCTTCTGTGCCTTTAGTCTTTTGGCTGAGAATTAATAGTGGCCGCCGTGAGCGACATATCGTTTGAGACCAGATAGTTACGAAAATGGGTTATATCTAGGCTGACCAAAATCTTTTGTTCAAAATTATTTGAAATTTTTTTATTCTATCTGAACCAAAGTCTCGTTGCAGTCACGCTCTTGCCGTTTTTAATTTCACAGAAAACATTTATTGCGTTTTTATCGAGTTTTTTTTTTGTGAAACTTAATTTATACTGTACGGTGACAGTAAAAACAAGTTAGTTTATTGCTTATAAAGACTTGATGAGGGCCAGAAAAATTTTGTGTACAGATAGTGCAAATATATAAATAATTTGAGTTTGAAGACAGAAAAAGAAGTTTTCTAAAGCAATTTTCTGACCACTAGGGGCCCCAAATTTTTTTAATAATTTGGATCATTTTATATGGTAATGATAACCTGTGTGAGGTCAAAAGACACTCACGAAAACTTTTAGTTTGGCCCGTGGTTCTCCCGGTCCGAACCCTAGTTATATCTCAATTTTTTACTTCGTTCCCGCAATTTCTATAAAAGGAAATGCATTTTCGAATCGAAAAACGCTAAAAATCGAGTGTTTTTCTGATTCTATAAAAAACAGACAAAAATTCAAAAACAAATCTTACCAAAATATTTGTCAAAAACTTTATACAGTATGTCACATTTTTGCTTCCATTTTGGATAAATCTGATCGACACCGACTGATTGTCCACAAGAAATAGAGCCTCGCGGTGATTGGCTCACGGTAATTTATTAAAAATGGAAAAACGGTAGCAAAAATGTGACATGCTGATTAAATTTTCAATTTGATTTTTTGTCATATTAAATCGGTTCAGTCACTGAACTTCAGTGAAGATAAATTTATAAAATACAGGATTTTCCCATTTTCATTGGCTGGAGTATCCATATTGTCGTAAGGGAACGACCCACTCCCCAAAAATGGGACATCCTGTAGTAGTATTTCAGATATTTTGCATACCAAGCAGTTTGGTTGTAATACCGTATACAGTATAGACTTATCATAAGGATATACGGCATACTAAAACGTGATTCAAAAACCCTTATCTGCAACCACTACCCCCCTAAATTGTCATAATATGGCTTTACTAAGCTTTATAAGGCTAACTAAGCCTTATAAGTTATAAAGTTGAAAAATCCCTCACATCCCCTAAAAGTGATTCATTCATGAACTCGGGTTTTCAGCAGGTTTTTAGACTGACTCTTTCTTGTTTTCATCAGAGAATGTCAGCGCATGATTCACGCGTGATATCTAAAAAGGCCTTTGATGATTGGCTTATCACTAAGCCATTATCTCTGATTGGTATGCTTTGTCCGCCCACGTTCGCGAGGAGACAGAACATTTACAATAACATCTTGAAAACGTGTTGCAAGCTAAAACTTAATTAGAGAAAAAACTTAATAAAAAAAACTTTTTAAACTTTTGAGAGAATAAATATATTTTTGGAAACACTTGAAAATTTTTTCTTTCAAATTTTCATTCTTTCTTTTTAATTCCTTCAGCTTTTTGCAGGTTTAATGGAAGCGGATTTATATCTAAACCAAATGTAAGTTTGTAAACTTTTATAGTTAATAATTTTATATTAATATTACATTGTATTAATATTACATGTATTTAATAATAAGTTAATTTCAATTTTCGATTTTTTAGAACAGGTAACGCTTAAAATACATGAAGTATTTTAGGGTCAACTTGTTTTTTAAATTAAAAGGGTAATTACGCAATAATATGGGCCGAACCGGAACTAGGCTGTTTTACGGTCGGAAAGGGTCAAAACAGTACAAGGGGAGGCCCAATATCACCAAAGTTTTTTTCCTACAGCAATTTCATGAAAATTTTGTTTGAAATACTGTATTCTGAACATCGGAAGCCTGTTTTTATAAAAGATATTTCATTTGCAGCTAAAGCGCCATCTGTGGTCATCATTGACCCATAGTTAGAAATATCGTCTCGAAAATAGTCCGTCAGCATCTTTGGTAGTATTTCAATTTGATTATCAAATAATGAAAATATCTTGTACCGGATGTTAAAATTTACTGGTTTGTTTTGATAAAAAATTTTGACATCGGAATTCACATTCTGTGATTTAGTTTGATAAAAAAGGCATTCGGAAAACACTTTCTGGTATTTTTATGCCATTCTGAGATAAGAAATATCGCACATCTTTTGAAATTACATTAACAGTCAATATTTGGTTGTATGCCAAGTCAACTAATACGGTATATTCGGACCGATGAATTATTTTATTTCGCCGATCCAACATCCGGTTTTTCCACGTTGGCAATAATTAATTAGTCGGAATAATAAGCCAAAATTAATACTATGAACGTTAACCTGCGCACGAATTTCACTCGCCAAAATAAGAATAATGTTGTAACGGCCTATTTTTTTGCTAATTATTGTTTAAATTTAACCCCGTGAACAAATATCACTTCCAGGAGATAATTTTGTGTTAAAAATTGTACTGAATGTAATATTTTTTATGGGCTACTGTTAAAAAATAATTCACAGAAAGTTTAGCAAAAAAAGTTTTGCCGCAGCATGCCGTTGCCAGTTCGGCAGACAAAAGATGAAACTTTGAATTGTTTTTTTATAATTGTTTTGAGTGTAAAATTAGTTTCATAGAAATTCTTGAGCGCGAATGTTTTGAACCAAAAACTGCTCAGTTTGAACATTATAAATTACTATTGTTGGAAATAAGACACATTGTATTAATCATCACAATCTTATGAATGAAGTTTTTAAACTTATCGTAAAAATGGTGAAATTGTACCGAAAATTAAACATTTAGTACATTCACCAGCGGCGCAGTTTCGATACGAAGATTTACGGCATTTATCTTCGATGAATGGCCAAATTATGAATTAAATCATAATCTAGGTATTTTTCTACGTACTTTTTTCAATAAGTGAGAAATAGATATTCTGCTTATTTCATCTTTCCTCTTCTTGGTCAACGTAGAAATTGATAAAAAAATGCAAGGTTTTTATTCAAACTTGCTTTGATACCCTTTATCTCTGCTAATTTAAGGTAAGCCCGACAAAACTTTTTTTCTGCCTGCGGTAGCTGATTATTTCATATTTTCTAGGAAATCATGAATACAAATTTGTATTCAAAATTTCACCAGGAAAGTGTTAAGAAACGCAAAACCGTGAATTTTTGAAATGTTTTTCGCATACATCATTTTTATTCATCATTTTCTACAACATATTAAATATTGAGCGGCGCCAAATTTTTTTTGTCGGGCCTACCTTACTTTAATTGTTACAAAATAAAAGTTAACAACTCTTGTCCAAAAATATATTTATTTATTTAGTCACGGGTTGATAACCGATATCATTTATTTCATATTACTGATAAAATGGGTTTGATTTGAATTTTCAATTACACAAAACTGTCCAGAAAATTTTGAAAATCATTTTTGGTTCAGATAATCTGAATAAGAGTGGACTTTCAAGAAAATTTTAAAAACTATTGTTGGAACTTATTTGTTTAGATAATATGAATCCTATTCGAACAGGAAAATTTCAAAATCAGAAACAATCCAAGGAGTCAATAAAAAAACTCTACAAAATTCATATTTAAAATCAGACTGTCCGATATGGACTATGTTTTCCAAAATTATTCCTACTAACGTAGCATACTAACAACCATTATCAACTATCAATATCTTTAACTAGCATGGTTCCTTAATAACAAAGGATAAGATAAATTGCAAAACGAACCGGTATTTTTCATCAAATTACCTTTAAATTCTCGTCACAATACAGAATTCGCCTGGTAGCTATCAATGACCAGTCATTTGATAAGAGATTCTCGCAACAAATTATACAGTATGTGTTTTTTTACTTGTGAAAATTGCATAGAAATAAATTCCCGCTTATAAAAATGGTGACTACCGGGATTATATTTTGAAGCCCTGGCCATAGCTTGACTTTGGAAATATTATCTGCTTAATTACCATTTTTATCGGTTGGAATTTACTTCGATGAAATTTTCATCTTGCAAGTTTAAAAACACATAATGTCGGTCGCTTACCGATTTTGAATTTAAATATAAAATGCGCTGCTCAATTAGCTATCAGTTCGACGGCGATTCGCAAAAAACACAGGCGATATCGAGAAACGTTTTTTACATTCCATTGAGCTTTTTTAGCTTCCAGCTAAATGCAAATTCCTCGATATCGCATATCGATTATGGAGGCCCTGGTAATTTTTTGCCACTTGTTAAGCATCATTCTGGTTTCGAACACAACTCATCCGATTAAGTTCTTAGATAGCTCAAACTGAGCACAAATATCTAGTAAATAATAAAATAAAAAATCGGACCATTTTTTACTGAGATTACTAAAATTGTTCATTTATCAGTTTTTGTTAAAAAATTGGAAACAATGGTTTAAATCGGACCAATTAACTTTTTAATTAATTTTCCTCATAATACTTCTGCTCAGTTTGAGCTATCTAAGATAGCCTATTTAATAACGCAATCGGATGAGTCGTTTTGAAAAGCCGAATCATATAAAAAATGCTGGCTAAAAAGTTGCAAAACTTACCAGGAGAGCCGTAATTGATATATGGTTTATCTCGTTATCCTCATTTTACGGGTGGCACAATACCAGAAATCTTAGCATGAACGCCGTAAAAACTTTTGTTTTCTAGTTTTCGGTCAAATAAAGCCAAGTATTGATGATCAACATTTTCTCAGCGTTACGGATTCCGTTTGTCAATTAACTTTGAACTGAACTTTAATAATAATCTATTCTATCCTCTTTCTTTCTCTTCAACAGCCCTCTATGGCAAATCAAATCATTTCTTGTTTCAGCTATTGTCACGGTTGGAAATCCAGTAGTTTCTTCAAGCAGATTGTCTTTCAAATAATCATGTCAAAAATTTAACTTTTATTTTAGTCGAAGTGAAATTCCAATCGCCGAAGTTACCTTTTTCGCCGCCGCTTTTGTCGAGTTATCTTTAATCCACAAGAAGTTTTCGTCGAAACCTCGGACGTCATAATCAGGTAATTTGAGATGTATTAATAATTACTGTGATGTGCGTCTATAAGGACAACATGGGCAAAACCTACACTTTTGAATTTTAATCCGTCTCTATAGAGACAAGTTGAGAATAATTCAAAAGGTTTATTTTTCAGTCACTTTATATAATACACCTCTTTATCCTAAAAATATGGGTGAGGAGCAAAAAAAAGGTCTTTGAAGATGAATTATTTCCAGAAAAAATGACAACATTTTAAGGACAATATGGCAAAATAATTATAAATTACTTTTTTTTCTATATCCAAGATTATGATTCGGTTCAAGCTTTCTCGCTCACGCGTCATAACTTTGACGTCAGAAAAGATAATGACTGATCAAATCACACGATTCTAAAAATTTGGCAAAATTTTCTGAGAGCCCGTTTTGCCAAATTACTTTTGTTTCTCTTTTTTTGTGTCAACTTTTC